>APFE030094081.1:0-57753 GCA_000404065.3 Pinus taeda | reverse complement strand
CTCCTTGGAGTAACAAAAAATGCTAGGTAATAGAGTGGGTAGGTAGATGGGGTTGCAGAAAGCACCATTTATGGCATTTCACTGGCCTAAGCAAAAGTAAAAACATGGTGCCAGTGCAGATTTCCTATTTCAGTAGTCTTACAACAACTTAATGAAGCATGTCTAACTTCCAGATTACCCCCATCACATTCATGGCTAACATCCCTATGCCACCTATGTTCATGAAAGAAGTCAAAGTCTTTTGTTGGTTCTTGTTTCTTTAAGAGCCACATTTCTTGTGTAAAAATTCTTTTCATTTTGATCTATTTCCTAAAAACTAAGTTGATTTCATATAACAGCTTAGTATTTTACCCCCCTCATCCACCTCTTTTCACTCATATTAACTACTAATCTATCACTATTTAACTCCTTATACCCCCTATCCCCCCTATTACTATGTAAAATTCGGCAAAAAACCGAAAATATCTATATATCTCCTTCCCCGAGCATTATAGCTCTATGTATCCTTTTGAATGTTTTCAAATGCTAAAACATTGAGCGTGACCCAAAGAGCGTTGGAAAATTAATCTTGGGATTAATCCAGGATTTGCTTGGATTAATAACCTAAACCCTCTTTGTAAATAAACCTGTGTAAAATCCCATTTTAACACGTAACTCTGCAAAAAACCATCAAAACCCACTTTTTATAATGTTCTGCCGGGCACACATTTTAGAAAATAATAATATTTTATTTCCCCGCATTTCGTATTGTCCTTACATCTCATCAACCCGTCCATCGTCGGATTTGGGCTTTCCCATCCAACGGTCAACATTCATATCGGACGGGCCCCGATCACCGAACCTTACTACCCGAGAAACTGTCAGAGGGTGACGTCAGGCCTTTGCCACGCGTCACCCCCATATTTTCTCGGGCCGCCGTCTGACAATACCATGACCGTATCCAGAGCGGTCTGAGAAAAACCACTTACCGCTTGTGCTTTATTGCCTACCCACGTCACGCGCACGTCAGTTCGACTCGGCGCCCTGTCAGCACCCCCGCTCGCCAGTGCTCCGACATGTCCGCCACCTATGCAATCCCCGTGGACCACTCACGGGCTGCCACGTCACTCGATGATGTCATGCTGACGTCACCTGACCCTGACCCCACCTGATGACATCATGCTGACGTCATCCAAAAAAAGCGCCAATAACCCAAAAAGCCCATATTTTAGCCAAAATTCGTGTTTTTTTGTCACTTTTGCCAAAAAGACTGTTCCTCACCTCTGCATGAAAACTACGACCATCTGTCGCCAACCTGCAGAAATCGACTCGAAGACCGTTGGCGCCTTCAACCCACCTGCATTTGTGACCATTACCGGCAATTCACCAGGTATTTATCCAAAGCATCCCCTCCGCACTTGGTTGTGTCCATAATTCTCCAAAACTGAATTAAAAAGAGTGAGGAACCTTGTATTTACCAGCAAATCCCCGGTGACCAGCATTCGTTTTCAGTTGTAAGGTCGAAATTCACCTGCTGAGCCCACATTTAGTCACATTTTCCTAAATTCACAGTTAGTCCGCGCATTCGTGGACTTAAAACCTGAGCTGCACTAATTCACCGGGAAAACAGTGCTACTAGTCCCTGCATTTGCTCAATTAACTCTCTTTTGAGGATTTTACACTATTATCACCACAGTTTACCCCATTTTCCCTTACAATTTGCCTTACTTTTGCAAAAATACCCCTCTGTGTTGTTCTGCCCACTGAAACCAGTTCTAGTAGAAGTCATAAGTACTACTTAACCATGGAAACACCAGGAGCCCTGAATATTCAACCTCTGAATGCCCCACACAGAGAGCTAGAGTGGAAGGCCTTGGGTGATAGAGATTACCAGATGATAGACTCATCTGCCATGAGTTCCAAATTTAATATTCACCTACATAATGAGTTAAAAGCCCAATATCTCAGTGGAGCTGATATCTTAGGGATTTGGGACTCCAACCTGCCCATCTACAATCTCCCTCAAGTAAATGTCCTCCCAAACTTGATAAATCAATGTCGTTCCAGCTATGATCCATGTCAAAGAGTTGTTCTCAGCCCCTCAGGCTCAATATTGTTCCATATCACCCATGAGGCCATTAATGAGATGCTACACTTTCACACTGCAAAGCCCCTAACTCCTCTCTCCATCAATGACTTGCTAAAGAAAGGGGGCAAGTTGTCCAGTGCTCAGATCATCAAGATTAATCAGTTATTTGTCCAGCCAAAATTTGAAGCTGTGGGAACCCCTCCTATAGGATATCAATATCTCAATGAGCTGGGCAAAATGCTTGTGGATTTGATCAATTACATCCTGGGTTATGGGTCACATGAGGATGTTGATGAAACCATTATGGCCATGCTGTCCATATTCTCCCCTGGAACGCCTCCTGTTGTGCACTATGATTTTGCTGCATACATTGCCAATAATATTCATGAACAATTGATGAATCTAGAAAGGGAAAAGTTGTTTAAATACACTAGGTAAATCTATCACTTGTTCTTATTTTATCAGCCCGATGCTTTCCCTGTTCCTCTCAAGAAGCTAAATGCCCAGGGAAACCCAAGGTCTGTAGTGTTTTGGTCTTCAGTCTTTCATCATGTATCTTTTTCACCTTACACCTACTGTGAATTCAGAGACCTTTTTATCCATCCAGCTATGACGTTGTTATTGGGTGTCCCTCCTCCCAGATTGACAGATGAGATGCAAAGGATTCTTCACCTCTCAAAGGCCTACAGCATTGGTGATTGGTACTTTTACCAAGACCATACAGTAATCAGAATATATGGCTGTGAGTTGAACCCTTATAGGCTGCCAAGATATGTCCCTATGAGACTTTTGGCCTTAGAGTATTTTAGGCAGTTTGGAAATGCAGACTTTGTCCATTTCCACAGTAAAACAAGGAAGGTGCATAAAAGTAAGGAACCAGCTAGGCCCATTTCTATACAACAAAAGGGAAGGGATGGATGGAAGTGCAGATTTGATCCTAGAGACCCTCAAACTACAAACCAGTTTCCAATGGGTACCTTATGACCCTAATCATTTCATTTCCCTCAGGAGGGTAAAATACAAATTGGGTGGCTATGCTCACGTGAGACTACCTCATATTGAGAAATATGTCAATTCATTAAGCTGGAAAGAGGGCACTCTAGAAGAGCCAATGATTAGAGAGCAAATGCTACAAAGAGAAGCAAAGAATATTGAGAAAAAGGCTGACTTGGAAACTTGTGGGCAGGTTTCCTCTTCCTATCAAAGGCAACTTGGAGCAGCTCCCTCATCCTCTACAGCCCAGCAGCAAGCAGCTGTAACTGTTCAACAGGAATCAAGCAAGGATAAAGGGAAGCAGACGGAGCAGGAACAACCACCTCCTATAGTAGCCAATACAGAAAGAACAAACAGCTGAAGCCCCAATATCCACTGAGCAACAGGCTCAAGAGAATGTCCCTCCTAGGCAAGAAAAGACAGTGGAGGCCTCAGTGCTGCAAACTCGACAGAAAGAAGAAAAGGGAAAGAAGAGGGATAGAGAGCAGGAGACTCCCCTCACCACATCCACAAATCAAGGGGAGAAAAGGTAGAGAATGAATCCCCTCTCTGAGGAAGAAATTCCTATTGGGCAATCATTAGGCATGGGCCCACCAAGCATGGAGGCATCTGCCAGTTCCTTTCAGTAGGAACAAGAAAGAACCCTTGGAGGAGAGGTCATCTCCTCAAGTCAGCAAAGGAGAGCTGAGACAGGCATCAAGCAACAATTCATCGACATTAAAAGGAGAAATGAGCCACTCAAGCTCCAGATCTACAACCAGTTGCTTAAGATGGCCCCTACCAATCAGTAGAGGCTTATGTTAGCCTACGACATAACAGAAGGGAAAATGATCATGAGTCATTTCATGCCAACCATGCTGTAGCCACAGTCAGCTGCAGACTATATAAGAACCAACCTTGAGGTTCTTGCCAAGGACATCCACCCTATGGACCAAATAGAACTTCACAAGCAAACGGGTGAGATGGTATATTCAACACTGGCAGATAAAACGTTATTGGAAAACAGGTTGGAAAACATCCTGAACAATACAGCTGCCCAACTTGAGTTGGAGAAGGCATCCTCTTAGGCCAAAGACAACAGGATCAGGTCTTTGGAGGATATAATCATATAGCTTGGGCATGACCCAAAGGATCCAAAAGCTATACAAATGCTGTTGAAAATAAGAGATGTAGACCTTGCAGCTCTAAGAAAGATGATTAAAATCCCAACAACCCTTCACCCTTAAACAGGAGAGGTTGCCCAGCAAAGACAGGACCAGGATGTAGCAACATTGCTGGTAGCACTGCACAAGCAGCTAGTGCAAACACAAGGGAAGCTGGAAGAGACAGACGCTGCACTACAGGTAGCGCTACAGCAGAAAGAAGGAGGTCAATCTTCTCAGCCCCCTCCAGAGATCATAAACCTTGAGGAGCCCACACAGACTACTGGTCCTCCCACAGGGCAGACAGATCCATCAACATCAGCACCAACACCAACCTCAGAGTAGGCTCCGAGCCTTGATATGCAGAAGTTGATGAGTGAAATCAAGATCCTAGAAGCCCAAATGATAGAGCTAAATGAAGCCAAGGAGAATTTAGCTAAGCTAAATGAAAAATATGACAAATCCAAGCAGAATGTAGCTGAAAAAGGGAGAGAAATAAAAGCTCTCAAAGAGAAGATAAAGGAGCTGGAGAAAGCGCTCACCCTTGACAAAGTGGTGGTTGAGGTTAAGATAGTTTTGTGGGCCAACATTGGCCAATCAATAACAGATCAGTGGCAGTATATTGAGACTATCCATGAGCAAATGGAGCTCATAGGAAAAGCACAGAAGGAAGTCCATAGAGCAAGGGCATCTCTAGGCAGTATGCCTAAGATGGCCAACAGAATGATCAACGTTCTTAATAACCGCACAGGTCCTCAGCTGGCAGCAATAGGAATCTCCAACAGAACTGAAACCATCCAGCTAATAAAGAGGGTCCTCACATTGAAAATCCTGGTACAAACATTGGATAGAAGAAGCCAGGACATGCAAACAGAAGTCAACAGATTCATGGATAAGTTTGCAGCATTACAGGGCAGAGGTCTTCATGGCTTGCTGAACAGTGCAGGGAGACTACTATCACATGAGATTTATGCAAAAAGGGTGAACACATTTGCCACCAATCAGATCACTCAAGGATCAAGAACTTCAGAGGTAACAGGGCCAGCATCTGGGCAAAGTCTCTATGACAGAGTAGAGAACTTGTTTTTTATTATGAATGAGATCAGACATTTGTTTGAAGTGCCTCCAAACTTCTACAAATACACAGAGGCATATGAAACCTTAGATGCAATTTTGAGACATCAATTTCCTACACAGGAGTGGTGGACTAGAATGATACAGTTGTTGCTGTAAACAGGATGCTTTCATCAAAGTTTTTTCATCAAAAAACATAAGTCATCATGTTCAGAAAATGTGATGCATACACTATGACTGGAGAAGAGTGGAATGATCCAACTCAGCAGGAAGATTCGGCCACTAAAAGCAACACTGACAGCTACAGGTAACAAGGCCGAGAAAGCTACAACATGACAAAGCATAAAGACACATCATTCAGCATTAATGCAGAACGCTCAACTGACTCAGTGGCCTCCAAAGGTCAAGAAGATTTCTGACAGAATTAAAGACTATTTATTTTATATTTAGGGCAGAAATAACTTCCTCATCTGCTATTTTGTAAAGTTGGTGAGCGTATTTAATTTATCAAGTGACTCACCGGTTCAGATATTTTGTAAAAATTGATTGTATATATTCCCCCTCGCATAAGCTTGCAAGGGTTGTTGTTTCTTGTTAAAAAGGAGAACTCGGCTGTAATTTCTGGAAGAATAATAGAAACAAAGCTTGGAGTTTACAGGAATTAGGTCTTACTGATGCATGCTGTCTTGGAACCATTGAATGCTACAGGATTCTAGTGCTATGGCTTAATATAATAATTGTTCTCTATCTCTGTTAATGTTTTATTATTTGTTTAACTCACATCTCTCATATGTTGTTCTAAATCTAGGAAGAAAGAAAAAGAATAGCTCAGGATTTGTCCATGGAGACACCCTGATCTCAATCTGTCTTTACTATAAATGTTTTTCTATGAGTTCAGCTGTTTAATTGGAATTCTTAACTGCTCCAATAAACCCTGAATATTTCACAGTTACTATTTAGTAATTCATGTATGCTACTAAGTAGAAATTGTTGTTCAAATTGTTATCACACTGTCCGTAATTCCATTTCCCACTGTTTCACTCACTAATCAGAATTTATATTAAGAATAGGCATCTAGCCTTGCAGTAAAACTTTCTCCATCACAGGCACCAGGACTGTCTCAGATTTTTGAATCCATATGCCCAATGGACTAGCATCTTTCACACATTTCATGACCTTCTCACAACAACAGTTCACAACCAAAGTCTCAAACAAAAAAATGAAACTTATAACTAGCCTAAAATCTTCACAAAACAGAGCTAAAACTTAAAGAGAGAGCCCTCTCTGATTATAGGTAGGCTAGGACCTATACTCCAAAGCTTGGTTAGTGGTTACCCCGGCCGTATTCCCTTGGGAGTCATAGGGAACAACCTGGGTGTTAATAGTGTGGACTGCACAACACACGTCTGCACCCATCAACATAGGTGAGTGCACAAGCTGCTCCGTCTTGGCTGCCCAGCTCTCGTTCGGTGCTGGGGGTTACAAAACTATAGGCACATTTGCCTTCTACATTCACGCTAGTTTACAATTGTCTCCTGATGTGTATTCCACCATCGTGCGGGTGTTGTGCGCAATGCCCATTCCAGCGCACCATACCATTGCGGTTCTGGTAGTGTGTTTTCAAATTTGTCCAGAAATTCATCCACCACTATCACTCCATCATATTTTAGCAGTTCCCTTGCCTATTTTGTTACGCAACGCAGTGATCTAATGATCATGTTGCAATTCAGCGTTGTCACTTCATGCAACCGGTTCTGCCAATGCTCTAATTCTTCATTGAAATCCAAAGTATAGGAGCTGTCACGCTCCCACGAGGTTCTCCCATCTGCAGTCGGATTCGCTCGATCCTGGTCTCATGCCATTATCTAGTAAATACAATCCATATCATCATCACTTTCATCATCGCGCACTAGTTCAGTGTAGCGCGCTCCTTCGGCTGGGTCTAGCGGGACTACTACGCGTAGTGATTTTTTATCAAATGTCATCTTCCACTTCTTCAGGTTGATGACTCCATTCATATCAGTCTCCCAGTCTATTCCTTAGAACGCGGGATAGGGATTGCTGTCATCAACAATCTCTATCACTTCAAATTTCGTCTGTGTGCTCACGCCTTCAATATCAACTGTTATCCCTTGCAACCTCCCCATTGGCAAAATCTTCTTTTGGTTCGCCATTTGTAATTGAATAGGGGACCACTGCAACGTGGGCCTGCCCATGCATTCCCATGTTTTCTTTGGTAACAGATTCACGTCCGACCCTAGGTCTAGAATTACCTGATCCATTTCGTACTCACCAATCTACGCCGTTAATCTCATTTCCCTACCGGTGTGCAATGCATGCTTTCCCATTTTCTGGACTACGCATGGTTCTCCTGACCCTGTGCACCTAGTGATCAGCTCCTGTAGCCCCTTGACTGCCTTGTTTTCACGCAGGGGTTTCATGCATGTCTCCAGAAAGGTAGTAAGCATAGAAGGATCCATCCCCGGCTCTAGTTGATCCTTACTACCTGAAGTGGAGGCCTCCGCAAAGCTCTTATTAGCTTCCATGAATGTCTCCTTTGCACGTTCTAAGTCAAACTCGGGTTCCTTTTAAGGAGCCTTGCAAACCCATGTATCTTCCTTTGGCTGTTTTCCCTTATCCTCTCCCGTGGTCGCACCGCTTCTGAGCATCATGTTCACATTCTTCGCGTGGCTCAGACCTCATCATTTGTATATTCTGAGTCGGAGGAGGCTGGAATACCCCTTTTTCGTGCATCTATGTGATCAACGTAGGACAATCTATTATTTCATGATCAACCCGAGCACAGTACGAATAGGATATCCTCGTCAGGTTGGTGCAATCGTGGGCACAGTGCCCTGGTCCTCCGCAATTGTAACAAATTAACTATGCATGGCCCCTTCCTGGTCCCATTCCTCCTCATCCTTGACCTCGCCCTAAAATGCGGTGTGCGCCATCCTCGTAGCTGGGTCAAGGGCTCGTGTTTCTATTTGCATCCTATAGGATGGGGTCTGATCCATCATTAGCTCGTAGATGTGACAACTGTGCTCATGGTGGCCTACCAACCTGCAGAAATTACAAAACCACTATTGGGGCATCTGTGTATACTTATGCAACAAGTGACAATTATTTGTTGTGTGTTTCCCTCCTATCTGACAGATCGCACACCATAAAGCGGGTGTCGCACTCACCCCTGCCTGTGCCTCCAGTCTCAACAGCATTGGCCTTCCTCCTGCCAAGTAGTTCGCGAACACCGGACAATGACCTTTGTCATGGCCCTGGGCTTTGCATTTTATGCACCATACTTCCTCACGTGCCTCTGGCCATAGTACCCTATCTTGATTCAAACTCTGCATTTCCAGGCATAGATTCTATAGTTTTATGTGGATTTTTTGAACTCCCAACCCAAGATCTTGTATCAGGGTCTCATGCAACCTTATCGCCATTTCCAATGCTTCAACCTGGGTGGAAAGTTTCTTTTGTGACAGTGCCGCCCTCAAGTGCAGTGACAAAGATGCCACAAACCATGCGCGATGATTTCCATCTGTCAGCGTCATCTTGGCTTCGCGGATCATACTCTTCAGCCACTGATCCAGATCCCAGGGAGTCTTGCCCAAGATCATTGCGATTTCTTTAAATTTGATGATTGTCTGTGTCTCTGATTTCGGTCGGCTAAATTCTCTGTTCAACGTATTCTAGATCTCTGCTATCCCTGCATTTGGGTGGTCATTAGAGTGCTTAATATACCATGTCAATACATGATCCTCTAGCACACTCACCAATGTAGCCTTCCTAATATTGTCGTTCATGACACCTTGTGCTTCCCATACCGCTCTTACCACGAACCCGAATTTGTTGGGATCTTCATTCCCCACTCCTATGAATATTGGTAGTTTGATCGCACTCATCATATTGAACTATGGGGTTGGTGGAAGTGGAGTGGGTGGAGATGGAGGTGAAGGAGGTGAAGTGGGTGGTGGTGTGGGTGGAGGTGGTAACCGCGGAATGCGCTACCTTATCAAACTGACCGCACTTCTCAAAGAGACCTTAGTGAGCTCTTCCTTGCTCTCCCGTGAGGGTAAAATTAAGGGACTATTTTCTAATTATTCGTTAGTTTTGTAGATCTTTCCACTCCGTGTCACCCCAAACATTAATGTATTCACATGACATTCTTTTCACACAATAGCATCTTAATCCAAGTATTCAAAGACTTAATATTCTTACCTCACGGTTCTTTGATGAAGCTTCATTCTGCTTAACTATAGCTCACGGTCGTTTCTAACGCAAACTTAGTAATAAATCCCCCTATTGTTCGGTCAAGCCAGTGATCAACATCTCGCACTATCTTATCCTCTGAGGCTCCTAGTCTGCACACTAGCTTTGGAGTCCACGTTAGTGGTTTGTCGAGCCTACACCTTCCTTGGCTATCTGCTAACTTCATGATGCACTCATACAGCTCCGATGGAAAGGATGCAAAGAAAATCTCGTGGATTTCAGTGTACAAGTATCGATCTAACCACTATTCCTTAGATAGTTGCGGAGTTCTGTTTTCCAATGTCGCGAACTCATGAATCTTCTTGTCCAACCACTCTTCAATTTCCCTCTTTGTTGGGTTCCAGTGGCACGATATCAGACATCCCTTATGTAGATCCCGATCCCAGCAATGGAACCATTTGTTTGCTACGTGTGTTATCGGGAAAACTAGTGTCTATTTAGAAATGATAGTCCCACTAAGATGGGTAGCTATCTTAGAAACAAACAAAGTAAATTCACTTGTGTTTTCCTTTATGAGAGATAGACGAGAAAGAAGCAGAGAGTACCAACCTCAGTTTTTCGCTTGGCCCCTTGCTTGTTTCCTTTCCCCTTTGACAGAATCTCGCCACTCCTTCCTTACTTGTCCTGCTTCAGAGAGCACCTGTAAAGTCAAAGCAGTATAATACCATCAAGCATAGATATCTATCACTATAAACAGCATAGTATCAGATATATATTGACCATACAAATGCATATATCAACACAATATTTAGAGATATACAAGAGTATGGAGGAAAACTCAAACTTCTTTATTGATAGAAGTAGTAGAAGAGAGAATTACAACCACTTGGTCTGACCCAGCGCCATCCTCCCAACGTGAAAGCCCTCTTCACATCATATAAAGTGAGATCACCCAACAATGTCTTCAAAGAGAAACCAACAACACTTCCTTGCAAATTACAAAATTCTAGCCCCCAGATCTCTTGGATGAGGGATCATATATAGATGTTTACAGGAGAGTGATTTAGCTTCTGGGATTTTGATTAGTGTCATTTCACTGATAGTTCTTGGTTCCACTTAGAGATTTCAGATCTCTTACTCATCCCTGGGCGAATTCAGAGAGGCAAGTGTCAAATAAGCAGTTTCTAGAAGATTCTCTGGGTTTCCACCTAGCAAACTACTTCTGCCATTTGTCTACTCTCACCCATCGCATCCTACAGAAGGTTTTTCCAGTATCCATCGCACTTTTTGCATGTGGTAGGTGAGATGCATCGCACTCTTGGCACTGGGAAGTCTGTATGGTCCTACTTTGACCAGTTCTGAGTAGTTTTTCATGGAGAACTTTTGGGAGATGATGTAATCAGCTGACCTTGCTCCTTTAGGGTATGAAACAACACTTTTAGGGACTTAGAAGCCCTTGGTTTATGGACATGTATGATTGGGGTTGCAGTGCCCAAATATGTCTATAATAGTTGCCCCTAAAGCATGAGGTCATAAATCCTTTTTGATGTTGGGTGAAATGCTTTATAATGAGGATCCGATGTTTTTCGAACTGGAAGGTGACCTGTAATAAGATACAATACAATACATTATCTTTCATAATATTTTCATGATCTAGCTGAGGCAGGCATTCCCATGCTCAGCTTTGATAAATTCATTTTCATGTACATAGGACAGACAACCATCTGTGTGCAGACTGATGATTCTGGTAGAGCCATCATCCCTTAGTTTGGATGATTATCTGTGCAGCAATGATGTACATTTGATGTCTTTATTTTCTTGAATATATCGCAGCCTAGATGGATGAAACTAGATCCAGGGTCTTCAAAACTCATTCAATCTTCACTCGAAGTACAAGTCGATCCATGTGAAAAGATATTCTGATGTCGAACATGGAAAGACATCGCCTGATTACCAGCCAATGATGTAAGCTGTTAATAGGCGCGAGGGGAATCACCGATGATGATGATGACCCTCAAGATACTATAATACAATTTACGTGGTGTGAATACATGAGTCGACATAGAACACAACGCAAAATCTTTCGGTTGAAGGCCATTAGTGTAAACCTGTCACCGGAAATGAGAAACTTGCCATTGAGGCATGCACGCTTCAAAGTACTGAAAGGGTTTTTCCTAGGTCGACTTCTTGGATAATGAGTTGATGTCGACAAGAAGTGACCCATTGTAGGAGGGCATTAATGAATCCCACATCTACGACACAGAATGGAGCAAATGATTTTGTGGAGGTGAAAATGGTTTGATGATATAAGATTCAGGGTGGCAGTCATGAAAGAATGAAGCATGAAGGTATTGCAGTGGATGAGACACAAGCTGGGTAGGTGAATTCTCTGAGCGACTTCTCTTGAACATATCGACAACACTGAAATGGATTGATAGCGTTAACCCCAGAAGTGGATGGTACGGTGGACCAATGGTAATATGACTGGTGAACGGAATAACCCAACCCGACTCAATCATGGTGATGGAGTGAAAGTGTCATGTTCAGGAGCGACTTGCTACCAATAAAGTTTCTTCAAGTTTTCTTCCCAATTTTCCCTAGTCATTTCTGACCAGTACCTCTTTATTTTTGTCAAGCTTGAGGAGGATAACATATGATTTTTCTATAATTTGCCCTTCGGGCAAACCCATCACTATGTTTGAACGAGCCTAGCGACAGTGAAACTTGCTCTTGTCTGAATGGACAAGTTTGTCGCTATTGTTCTAACGAGTTTAACGAGAAGGATAACTCGGTTCTTTTCAATTTTAGAGAGTCTAAAAAGAGACGGAAAGGAGACTCCAATATTCCTTTTTCTTAATATAATCCCTTAAGTCCGAAAAAGTATAAAACAATGCGAAAGGGATTGTTAAACAAAATATTGTCACCATGACATTCTGCAGTCAGTATGAGTCTATCACCACTTATACTGTCCTCCTATGCAAGTCTCAAACCTTAGCTCTTCATGTCAAGCCTTGAAAAATGAGAGAAAGTCCTTAAAAATCCCTAAAACTCTGGTTCCACACTTTCTCTTAGCATTACCCGCGGTCCCACACTTCGTGGTCATGTTCCCTGCAGACCTGCCCGCTCTGTCTCTAAAGGAAAGGGTGCAGACCCCTGTAAAAGTCAAAAAGGCGCAAGTTTATTCTTAAAAATTAACTTTGGGTTAATTCTGGACGCTTCTAGAAGGAACCTTGAGGTGGAAAGTTCACTCCTAGGTGGTTCATGCATCCCATAATTAAAGGAGCTAACCCCTTGATGTGAGGAGTTTATCTCTTTGAAGGTGGACCTGGTAACTTCCTTCCTCTACACTATAAAATGAGCCATTGGACTAGTTGCTAGAGAGGTTGAAAGCTTAATATTTTTTAGGGTAAGTGCTGTTGGAATTTAGACTTCCTAATTGAGCTTGAGAGGAGAGATTACATACCTTTTGATCTCATTGGGGAGAGTGTGAAGCTTGTCAAAGTGGAGGAGATTCTTGCTTGGACCCTGGGAGGAGCTTGTACAACATCAAGGCACCAAGGTTGTAAAGTTCTTCTTTGTTTAAAGTTAATACAATCAAGTTCATTTTCTCAATAAGTTGTCTTCTATGGTTTATTTCATGAATTCCTTGACCATCATGATAAATAAGGTTTATTATATTGGCTATGCAGGTATTATTTGATGTGTGCTTGTTTGTGTTTGCATGTTCTCAAAAGGAAACTCATTTGGACGGTCGAAGCATGGCTGGCACAAACTAGCATTGGACTTAAGGTAGGGTCTAAAAAACCTCTTGTCTTTTATTTATAAATCGCAATGTTTAGAGAAAGAGAGAGTTTCCTTGTCTTTCTTGTTGCTAGATATTAGTAGATACTAGGGAGATTGGTCTTGTCCACAAGAATTATTTATTCGGTCGACAAAATGGCGACTCCACTGGGGACTTGAATTTTGGTTTTTTGTCTATACTTTTACTTTGACTTGAGAAACGTTTCTCTGTTTCTAGTTTTTGCTTGATGTGTGTGGGATTGGGTAATTTTCTTTAGATCCTGAATTGTTTTTTGTTTTTCACGGTTTTGAAAGAGGACCACACGTTCTGCTTGTAACACAGTGCAGACATCCCCGCACTGTTGCTTTACAACACAGAGCAGTACCGCACCTGGTTATACTAGGGGCCTATGGACCTTGTCAAATTTTTGAAAAACCTAAAATTTTTTCATCTAGTTAAACTTAGGAATTGTTTAGTGTTTTTTAGCTTCTGCCCAAATATGCATGTGTCTTGTCAGAAACTTCTTGTGAGTGAATTCCATTGGCATTTTGGTTTTAGGTGATTTTCTAGAAGTTTTGTGTTCCTGGTTTGATTTTCATTTGGTCTTTGTAGTAACTCAGAGTTTAGAAGCCTAAGAAAACTCAGATTACCCTGGTTTTTGCTGGTCTTCTTAATGAGTCTGACCGATTTGTGAAATCTGACTTTGGTGAGAAATATATCTCATTTTTCTCTTTACAAAGCTTTGAAAGAACTTGTTTTGAATTTCACTTTTAGAAAAGAAAACATAAGCTGGTTGTTTTTTGATTAATTTGTTATTCTGAACAAATTAGTCCTTAGTTTGCTGATAACTAAGAAAACGTCCTCAAAAAGAAATTTTAAGCTTTTGCTTCAATTAGGTTTTTAGAATTTGTAGATCTCAAGATTAGATTTTTCATAGTTTTGAGTGCTTTCTAGAAATTTTAAAATCTCTTTTGAAAAAATTTGTTCTTGTAGTGTTTGAGTGTGGAAAAAGCAAAATGATTTTTTCGTGAGCATAATTAGTAGTCTCGTTTTGAGTTTGTTGGAAAAGACAAAAGATTTTTCTTTTCATTTGTTTATTAAGGAAAGATTTGTTTTTCAAGCATTTGCATTCTCAACTCTTTCTTTAGCTAGAAATTCATTGAAGAAAAAGGATTGTTTATCATCATTAGGTGCATTTTTAGTGTTTTGGAGTCGAGTCTTCACACCATAAAGTTTCATCTCCATACCTTTTGACCTAAGGAACAACCAATAAAAATAACGCTTAAAGTAAAATTTATCTAACAATCTTTTTGTTTCTAGGGCTCTTTATCACCAACATAGCTTAGGCTAGTATCTTGGAGTAGGGAGTAATTAACTCTCCAAGATAGTTAAAACATACAAGTAGCTATATCTTGCGGTAGGAGATAAATTCCAATTGTTACATCTATGCTCTGGGAAGCTCCTCTTATAGGAGTCCAGCACGAGATCATATCCGAACTAGTGGGGTAATCAATCCTTCCTCATTGGGAATGATAGAAGATATACATGTATTAAAAATGGTAAACCTCGGATTGACCATTGTCGAGGAGCCTCGGGTCACTTGTTGGTAAACCTTGGATTATGTCAAGGAACCTTCAAGGGGATTGAGCTTTTCCACTCTGCCCTTGTGTGTTTATTGGATCACAGACTATTCCCCTAGGTATATTTGTTTTTGTTGGTAACCATAGTGACCATAATCTATAGGATTCTTTCCTAAGGTGACGGTGGAGGGAAGATCCCACTGTACTTGGAGCAGATGTCGACTAGACTCACTTGGCCTCTCTTGGGGGTTCTCTTCACTCGATACGGTTTAGTGGAGAAACTTGTGCCAGTCTGTTTCATTAAGCAGGTTGTTGGGGTAACTGTTCCAACTGCCATTTCTGTATTGAATTATGCGACGTTGGATTTCATCACCAACTAGTGTTTTCAGTACAGAAAGTTACTGTTTGTGTGTGGTTTGAACTCCTAGATTCTTTAGAGACTTTAGGTGATTCTATTGAGATTTTTCTTTGTTTGCATCTGAAGTAATTAAAATTTTTAATCGTGGCTGAATTACCGAGACAATCCTGTAGAATTCGGGGGCAACCTCCTGAGTATTCACCAAGCCAGCTTGAAGGGCTACGAGCTCTTATAACTCCTAGTGACAGTAGATTTGGGTCACCAAAAGAAGGAGAATCTTCTTTAGTTGTTCACCCTGATTATCAAATTCAAGCAACAGAGTATATTTCCAAACCAATTTCATTTTCCGAAGTTACTGGTAGTTTTTCTTCTACTAGTGAATTAGCTGAAGAACCTGAAATTTCTGAGCCTGAAACTGAACCTGCTGCTACTCCATCATCAAGATTTACTTCTCCAACTTCCAATGGTCCTGGTTCACCCAGGGTAGGAAGAATCATTACCCAAAATCTTCCTTCTGGACTTATTGCTATTGAAGAACTCGTTAATCCAGAAGAAGGTATATCTATCCCTGAAAATCAACCAACTATAGAACTTAGGGAGCGTGAATCAATCTTTTACAGTCCACCTAGGAGGGACGCTTGGTATCTTTCATTGACCAATTTTTTAGAAAATTCGGGTCTTAATTTTTCACCACCTCGAGTTCCTTATCATCCAACACCTAGAGGTTATTATCCTCCTTTCAATATGTCGAGACAGTCATCCATGTTTTCCCAATCTCTGGAAACATTTTTGTATGGCGGTCCTTCTGGGTATCAGTCACTCACTGGTACTTTTTCAGGAGCATCTCCTCAACCTGTTGAACATGGGTTATTAATTGGTAATAATGGAACTAAGCTGCTCAGTGTAGAAGATATTCTTATGATGTCAGGTACCATTCCAAATCTGCAACCTCAAGGTAGTCAGTTACCGCCTGCGGGGCAACCTCAAGGTCCTTAATTATCACCTGGGGGCAACCTCAAGGTATCCAGTTACAGCCTGGGGGGCAACCTCAAGGACAGTACACGTCTTTGGGGTAGTACATTCCTCAAGGTCAACCCCAGACTCAGTACGTACCTCAAGGTCAACCCCAATATCAATATATACCTCAAGGTCAACCCCAGTATTAGTACATGCCTCAAGGTTATCAACCTCAAGGTCAGTACCCAACCCAAGGTTTCTGTTAACACTCAGGTTGTCCCTTGGCTCCTTCAGGGATACGGCCGAGGTAACCACAGACCAAGCTTTGGACTGCCGGTCCTAGCCTACCAGCAGTCAGAGAGGGCTCTCTCTTTGGGATTTTAGCTTTGTTTTAGGGAATGATCTTAGGCTAGCTATTGAGTACAAAGGGTTTTGTTTTTTGGTGAGGAGAGAATGGTTTCAAGTAGAGAGGCAGTGCATCGAGTGATGAATTTCAAACCATTGGGCATGGAGTCAGAGGAGCGGGACTGCTGGTGTGTTTTTCTTGGTTATGAGGGGGATACGGAGCATATAGCTGCTCATGAAACAATTTTTTGGGTTTTTTGGAAGAGATGAAGCGGAGGCCAGGGATGGAAGGCAACTAAGAAATCTTGGATCTGACTGACCGAGGTGAGGTGGATAGATTTCTACCTAGGAACAATTTAAGATTTTCCTAAATAACAATCATACATGGATGACAAAAAACTAATATGCTCCCTGAGGTATTCATATTCAAGCTTTAAGTCAGAATGAAAAACATATAGTACATTTGCAAAAAAATGTGTAAATTGTTGTAAGGCCAATTGTAGTTTAGTCCTCCTTTCTGCAATCGAAAAATAGATTTTATCTAGGGACAATTAAGATTTCCTAAATAATAATCGCTCATGGGTGACAAAGAGTTAACATGCTCCGTGAGGTATTCATATTAAAGCTCTCAGTCAAATTGCAAAAAATAATAAAAAACTTAGTGTAAATTGTTGTAGGGCTAACTGTTGATCAATCCTCCTTTTTTTGCACTTGGAAGTAGATTTTATCTAGGGACAATTAAGTTTTCCTGAATAATAATCGCTCATGGGTGACAAAGAGTTAATATGCTCCGTGAGGTATTCATATTGAAGCTCTTGGTCAATTTGCAAAAAAGAAAGACTTACTGTAAATGGTTACAAGGCCAGTTGATTGATTAGTATTCCATTTCTTCAATCGTAAAAAAGTGATAATGAAAGTAATATATGAGAACTGATTTTATATAGACAAAGATTTTTTATTAGTCCATACGAGAGCATGAGAATTTTTTGATTACCCTTCAGTAAAATAAAAGAAAGCGCAGTGGACAGCCCATTATCTGATCCTTTAAATGATCTTTGATCTCTCAGCCAACAAACTATCAATATTGCAGCTCAAACCAGCTGGATTGGAAGCCTTAAGGAGATGAGGAGTACAAAAACAAAATCATTATTTAGCATATCAGCATGATAGTGAAAAGCTCTGTCTAGTAGCTGAAAAAAAATTCTTGTATAGATGCTAGAACATGGGCGGATTCACCGAGATTAGAGGCCGAGGGAAATCAACATTCAATACCAGTTCAGAGGAAAACATAGAAAAAATAGCAGACCTTGAGCATAGAGTGAGGTACAGCAAATTCTATACTAATCTTTCTAGCTGCTACTTAGATGGCGATATGAACATATTATGAGCGTGAAACATAAAGAAAAAAAAACAGAGATGAGAGGCACTTATTGATTTATGTGACAGCCTCGGAATTCCGTAAGGTCCCTCTAAACACCAAGACACAGCACACAGTCCATTTCCAAGAAAAACTCCCGCAGTCTTTGATTAATGAATCATACTGGATATACAGGACTAATCTCTATCAGAGTTCATCGACCAATTCTTCTTTTTTTTCTCCCCTTTTAGACTGACTATGGGGTGGTTTATATAATGAAGGAATTACAGCATTCCTTTGAACAGGTGTCACGGGAAAAATATTAAACAAAATATCTCCCGACCATATTTGAAAAATATCTAAGAATTAATGCTTTTAACTCATCGCAAGGCTGGGAATTAATGCATATATATTTGAACAGAGCTGTGCTAAGGCAGCTGGCAGCTTTGGTTATGTGACTAAGTGCTGTGCTTTGAATACTCTGGTCCGCATCCTTCAGGTGGTTCTGCTGCTTTTATGTGGCCTCTTTGTCGGTTTGCTGAAGTTGCTTTGTTGTCGTATCGGGCATTTACTTTCCTGCCAAACTACTTCAGCTGTTCAATCGCCCCTGACTTATCTCCTGTGCTCATTCAATACAACGTCCAGGTGTATTGGTTTGGTTTATCTAGCTGTGACATAGCACTTCCAGATCTCTTTTAAAAACAGAGCAGGCTTTCAGATTGCCCGCTTACACCAACAGTGATTGCCTGTGTGATGTGCGCATCATTTTATTTTTGCCTGAGATGATCTTGTTGTATGTTTCATTTTTCCTGAAGATGATTTTGCTGTATGTGCCTGCCTGAGATGATTTGCGCATTTTTTATCTTGCCTGAGTGTGCTTGCTGATGTATGGTGATTGCCTGAGTGATGTGCACATTTTTATTTTGCCTGAGTGTGCTTGCTGATGTATGGTGATTTCCTGAGTGATGTGTGTAACTGATTTGATGAAAAATTGGGTCCATAAGTGATCATAGCTTGCTGAATGGCAGAACATATTTCTTCTGCCTGTCGAGTTTCACGATGGCACTTGATCACACGGGTTGTTTCCTTGGAATCAAATATTCTAGAGTCTTGAGGTGAAGTCCGTAAGTGAACAACCAATTGTGAAGGTAGGGAACCTGGAGGATCCTTTTTCCCATGCCTTGGTTCTACTTTTGAGAGATCAGCCCATGTTATATCCCATAATACTGTACAAGGATCTTTTGATTGATCTATTTTTCTCTGGGCACTTGTTTGTGTTGGATGTTGCAGCAGCATGAATCGACGATTGTTAATTATAACAGTTCTTCCCTTTGGTAGGTTAAAATGGTCTTCATATGCATCTGATAAGGCAAACTTTCCACGGACTTTGAAAATGTCTATTTGACCAAATGAGGCACCACACTCAGCGAGTTATAGCAGAACCTGGCCTTCAGCTCGATATTCATCATAAGGTCGGAGAACATGGTCTCCATTAATTGCCCGAGGACTTGTTTGGATACACCATAATGCTAATAGGTGGATTAAAAGAATGCCAAACGATATCTCCGACTGAAATGTATCCATTTGGACAATTTGCGCACCATACTGAAATGTGATAATTCTTATTCCACTGAGTTCCCTGGTCAGACCATACAAAAGTGAGTTTGTTTATAAACTTTCCACCGGAAAACGTAACATATGTAGATCTTGATACAGCTAATGCATGCTCTGTGTCTTTATGTTGCCCACGTTCTGAATCACTATATGAAAGTGAGTCAACATTGTCAACCATAGATTGTCCTGGAGTAGTGCCTAAAAGAGCAGCAAAGGTTGCCATGACAGGCATGGTAATTGGTGCTGTAAATCCAGTCAGCATTCCAAGTGCTGCTCCAGCCCTTGCCCCAGCTCCCACACCAGCATATGGTTTTCTTACCATTTTCTTCTCCAGTCCCTGCATTGCATCATAGCTGGGACTATAACCTTCATCTACAACTCGGTCTGCGAACCGCTCTGTTACTTGACGACCAATTTCTTTTGTTTTAAGACGTTCAAAGACCTCTTTCGGCATTATATCTGCAATCTCCTTCACCTCTGTCTTTGTGAGCTGTCTAAACACAATCATCTCATCTAGTCGATTCAGGAACTCAGGTCGAAAATATTGCTTCAGCTCTTCGTTTACAAGACTTTTGATCCTTGTGTAGCTACTGTCTTTCTCATCGTAATCAAGCTGGAAACCAATTCCATGGCCTCCCTTCTTAATCACACTACTACCGACATTAGAAGTCATGATCAAAAGGGTATTCTTGAAGTCCACAGTCCGTCCTTTACTATCTGTCAGTCTTCCATCTTCAAGAAGTTGAAGCATCATATTGAAGACGTCTGGATGAGCCTTTTCAATTTCATCAAAAAGGACCACCGTATACGGGCGTCTCCTAACAACTTCAGTTAGTTGCCCTCCTTCAGTGTAGCCTACGTATCCTGGGGGTGAACCAATCAACTTGGAAACAATGTGCCTTTCCATGAATTCACTCATATCTAGCCTTATCATTGCCTCCTCTGAACCAAAATAGTATGTCACACACTCCCTGATTTCAGCTGCTTCAGCAAAAACATCACAATTTTTCCACGAAAGGCTTTGCAATGCTTCTTCATAGTGCATGCGTGTATTCATTTTCAAAAAGAACGCTTGCATTACCTTCATTATTTCCATGGATACATGAAGTGATAATGGAACCAAGTAACCATACAACAGAACACCTGTAAAGAACTGTAAAATTCTAGCCATAAAAAAAATTGTCCTTTTTAAATTGAGCAGACTCTATGCTATTCTTGCCATGTGCATCGTCAAGTCGCAAATATGTTTGGTTCTGGTAGTCCTTGGACAGCAATATCGACAATGCACCACTGTAAACAAGTGACAATATGATAAGAGGTAATGGCTGGAATATAATCACTTTTTACAAACACTATCCTTCTAAACAAATGGTTTGTTCATTTGGGTATAATCTTGTCCTCCACATGCAAACAGAGGGTGCTGGTGCCTTTTGCCAAGGTTGGGATACAAAACCCCAAAACTCCACTCAACATTTTTTTTGAATGCACATGAACACAGCTATATACATAAAAAGACCACTGATCACTTCCAAAGTCCCATTTCACAAAAAAAACAGAACTAAAGGTTGATAGCCCTTTGTAGTAGTAGCAGAAAAATGCCGAGCTAGTTATGGTTATATTTCAACCAATGGAGGGGATATGTATTTAGGGGGATCTCGTATAAAAAAAAATTAGTATGGGGAGGGAAAAAATAACTGGGATTTAGATAATAAGTTAGAAGTCAATATGTAATTTGATTCAGAGAGTGCTAAGGATAGGAATCTTAGGCTTTTGAAGGGGAAAATAGGACCTTTTTAAGCGGATTAGGGGAAGTTAGTGAGTGTTTTGAGGGAAAAAGGGAAATTCAGACATGCCTCGCTTGAGCTCCTCCAATTTGAAACTGCCTTATGCTTGAGAGGCGAATGGATCACACACTTGAGAATAATGAAACGGACCCCCAGCCATGTTTCTGCCACCATAACGCTACCTACCCAGCCTACTCTCCTAACATTTTTTCTTCTTTTGGCTTGGGTGCCCTTGAACTAGTACCCCCAGCCTTTCAGTCTTTCTTTCAGCTATCCTCCTATCTGAATCGAACCTTGTCTCTTCTGGGGCTCAGATTAAGCTGATGAGTGCCCTAGTTTCTCTACCTATTTACCAATCCGCCAAGTTTTAAGCTTGTTTGGCCAGATATTCATCTCTATATTCTAAAGCAAGCAATTGAAACCCCAGGAAGCCAAGTTTAAACTGTTTGGCCTTCCCTTGACTAAGAGCTCTTCAAAATTTGAATGACTCATCTAAATGCAACTCTCTGGAAATATGGAACCTTTGCAATAAAAAAGATGACATATTCGGCATGCAAACTGTCAATCATGAAATATGAACCCCTATTTGCAATAGGAGGCTAACAGTGGCTCCACTTGGGGATGGCCTTTTCCTCGTGAAAAGCCAAGAACAGCAGGTCAGACTGCCTTGATCATCTATCGCTGCTGCAGACTGCAACATTCCCTGGTTTGGCCGCTAAAATGACTTGATTTTTTCATCCAGTTGATTATGAGGCTCTGCACTCAATGTCACAACTAAAAAAGTAAGAAGAAAAAATTCCAATACTTTTCAGCTAGTTAAGCATAAGTTTCTGAAAGTTACATGGTAACTGTCTCTATCTAGTTGCCCACTGTGAAGGCAGGCATATCACTGATTTTTAACAAGCCTTAGCATTTCCTCTTTACCTTCAGACATTGTAGCTGCACATTTGAACTAATCAGCTGCCTGGAAGAGCTTCCTGTATGAACATTTATCTTGCCGATGTTCAGTTGATGCATATGTTTCTTGTTGCAAAGAATTAGTTTGTGAAACAGAGCATGAAACAGAGATACTTGTGACAGTGGAATAATCTATGCTTCCATTAGAATCATCTTTTAAAATTGTACTCTCCATCGGAGAATGCATAGGATAATCCTTATACAGAAGGTTTTCTAGTGTGTCTGCCCATTCCCTGTCAATATATGTGCTTTGAGCGGGGCTAGTGATACTTGTTTCGCCCATATCACTAAAAGTTCTCTCTCCTCCCTTTGCAACCATTTCCTGATGTAATCTGGGTTTGTGTCAAAGATACTACCATGTACAGCTCTTCTTTTGGCAATCTGATGACGGAAGTCTTTAGGTGACTTGATGTACGTTCCCCTATGCATTCTCACTAGATACAGATTTCTGAAGGGAAGCAGAACTCTGTAGAATAGGCATGCTAGGATATTGACCTCCACTGGATACCAGAACTTCGGTCAATGTAGCGGGATTTGTAGAAAAACCACTGAAAGTGAAATAAAGCAGATTTATTTGTATATTGGCGATAATCTCCAGCACTGTGACATGATGAGTCGGATATTCCCATAGAATCCATAGGAGACAGATGTGATATGGGCGTGCCATGGTTGTGTTATTTTGCTTCCCTGTATATATATCATTCTCGCTGTTTGGACGCTCAGACGGATCTAGAGGTTTTTAAATATAGACATGCTGTCCACGCTCAGCAACAAAAACACTATTTACTTCAAGATCTTTCATGCTCTACTATGTCTTTGTCAAAACAATGGCATAAAAGGTGCACATCCCAGGACCCAGATTATAGATTTGAAATCTTGTTTTATTTGAACCTTGGAATATAATTGACGTTGAGAGATACAATTTGGGGATAAGCAAAGGTAGCAAGAATCTGGTTTTAGTGAAGAAGCCTGTATTTGTCTGGTTTGCAACACGCCTTTGTGAAATCAGAATTTGATTTATCTTTTTCTTTCAGCGATAGTTGACCAAGGAGAACTAAGTCTTCCCAGGCTCTGTACTTTCGAGAGATATCAATCGATCGATCCAATTCACTTGGTAAATGGACGCAAAGATGATGGCAACTGGCATTTCTAAGACGGGATGCGTTTGATGTAAGAGAAGAGGACTTTTACCAAGTTTTATATACGCAAAGTCAATCACAGTTTAACACATATATAACTGCGGGAACACTGCTTAACAATTCTGCTCATATCTTTGATCTGCTCACAAGATTGCGCCAGGCAGTAGATCATCCATACCTGGTGGGTTATTCTAAAACTTCCATGTCACTTGCAAATGGCCAGAACAACCATTCGATTTATCTACGGCAAAAAATGTTTGCAGTCTCTGTAATGATCAATGTGATGATCCATTTAGTGCATCATGTGGACACACATTCTGCAGCGGTTGTGTAGAAGAATATACCTCAACTTCTGGACAATCTTCATGCCCATCTTGTTCAACACCTCTCACAATTGACTTAACCGGGAGCAGGAATGCGAATAAGCAGGAAAACACAAACAAGATCAAGGTTTATAGGCGCTCGAGTATTTTGAGTAAAATAAATCTTGATGAATTTCAAACCAGCACGAAGATTGATGCTTTGAGGGAAGAGATTGCATTGATGGTACAGAAGGATGCTGCTGCAAAGGCAATAGTCTTTAGCCAGTTTACATCATTTTTTGGATTTGATTTCTTTTTCTCTACAGAAGTCGGGTGAAATGAAGAAAGAGGTTTTCAGTGATGAGATGTGGCCTGAAAAGTTTCGAAATAAGACCAATGGCGTAACTCCCAGGCGATGGATTCGATTTTGCAACCCTGAATTGAGTAAAGTTATTACTAAGTGGCTTGGAACAAAAGATTGGATTCTTAAGACTCAACTTTTAGCAGAGCTTTGAAAGTTTGCTGATAATGTAGAGCTACAAGAAGCAGCTTCAAATTTTGTGTCTGAAATACATCAAGTGACTTTTCTTTTGTCTTTATTGTATCTAAATTTGAGAAATGGCTACCTTCCAATCTATGCGCACTATTTTTTCTTTCTGTATCAAATTGATCATTGTTCTTGACAGTAATCTTTAGCTCATGGCATTCTTCAGACATGCTAGCATGTTCTGTATCAAGAAAAAATATTTGATAATTCCTTATCCAATTAATAAAACCCATGGAAAGACCCAGTTCATGCAGCATAACACGTTCATCACAGCCAGCACATTCCTGAAAAAGTACTTGGGACTCATCTGCTGCTACAATACTTAATCCTGACAAAAACGTATTTGCAGCAAAGGTGCGGAATTCTTCAGGTATACAAATAAGGCAGTACAACATAAATCTGGCAGCAACCCTGGGAGCCTGAGTGTCTTGATCAACCTTCTGAGATCTGTCATTGTAATCATGTAGAATATGTGGTTTTCCCAAACCGATGTATGCACGGAAATATCATGAACATTCATCTCCCTCTGCAGTATTCTGCTGCTTTTCCTTCACTATTGTCTGGCTTGATATATGGAGCTGCTTGCCAGGCAAATGCAGAAACTATTACTTTCCCGCTCTCAACGTTTAAAGACTCATGAACTTTTTTGATCACACCAAGGTTAATTTGAGGCATAAGCCTGGTTTGAAAAAAGCTAGAATATATGGACTGATACCGGATAATGAAATGTGTTTGGATGTAAAAATTTGAAGGGTTGTTTGTAAAGAAAGGGAAACAAAGTTTTACAAATATCAAGATTTAACATGTTTTCATATCGGAGAAAAACTCCTTATGCCAAATCTGGAGCTGATAGTTTGATGCTAAAAGTAAACAATATTCTCAACAAAACAATGGAATGTAAATGGTAGCCTGGTGTTCTAGCAGGTCTGAGAGTGGTGCATTTGGAGGTCTAGGATCTATTCAACATAACTAGCACTGCAAATTCCATTTACCCTTTTTACTCTAGCTTACGAATGAGTGAAAAATGAGGGGCTTTTGAATCTGCGGATATAAAATAATTGTAAGCATGATCCCCAACAGAGGAGTTCAATGGAAGTAAAGAAAAGAAAGCAGAGACGCTGAAGATCAATTGGATAAATGTGATAAAAGCAAATGACAGCATTTTTGCCAGAATTGTGTTGATTGCGGCAGCATTTTCCACCAGCAACCAAGTTTCTAATATGTGCTTTTGGATAGTTTTGCTTGAGTTTCTTTACATATCCAAAATGTGAATTTGCTGTGATTTATCAGGGAGATATCATTTCCATAACCCTTTGGTTTGAAGTAATCGATTGCTTATGTACAAAAAACAAACAACAATAACAAACAAAAAAAACCAAAAAAAAGGAAAGTGCTACCATATGTACAAATATTAATCTAAACCTATATGCAGGGGCATTATATCCTTTAGAAGGGATCTCGATAATGTTTCAACATTCGGCCATTAATAGGGTCGTCCTCCACTGTGCTGTCAGCTGCGGTTTTGAGGAAATACGTGTTGTTACCCTGCACCGCGCTAATGACAAATGGGCCTTTCCATAAAAAATCGAACTTTGCATGTTTCCCCTTGTCTTCTCGTTGTGAGTCCCACCTCAAAACTTTGTTGCCGACACAGAAATCCTCGGCCTTAGTTCTCTTGTCAAATATTTTCTTCAGCTTGTCTTGTAAGATCTGAGCTCTGTTAAAGACTTGCTCTCTAGTTTGCTGAAGATGAATGGTCTGGTTAATTCTTCGTTGAATATTGTTTGGTTCAGCTTGGATTTCCTGTAGTAGCTTGATAACAGGAATGCCCAGGGAAGATGGAAATCTAGCCTCCATACCATATACCAACTCATAAGGGCTCATCCCGATGGATCTCTTGGTTGACAATCTGTCAGCCCAAAGGGCATTGATAAGTTTTTTGTGCCAGTTCTTCTTGTTTTCTTCTAGCATTTTCTTGATGATATTAATCAGGCTTTTGTTGGAAGATTCTGCCAAGCCATTGCCTTGAGGATAATAGGCTGTGGAGTGGCCCAGGGTGATGTGGAACTTATGGCAAAAATTAATCATTTTCTTGGATTTGAAGGCAGCGGCGTTATCTGTAATGATTTTCTCAGGGCAGCCAAATCTAGAGAGGATATTGGTTTCGAGAAATTGGATAATGGTGGAATCATTGGCTTTCCTGCATGGTATGGCTTCAATCCACTTGGTGAAATAGTCGGTGGCTATAGGAATCCATTTGTGCTGGCCTGAGGAAAAGGGATGGATTTCTCCGATGAAGTCAAGACCCCATTGTTGGAAAGGTTTTTTGGTTGAGATGGGCCTAAGGGGTAAGGGCAGCAATTTTCTTTTGCCTTCGAAGATCTGGCATTTGTGGCATGAGGCAGCAAACTTTTTCACATCTGCAAACAAAGAGGGCCAATAGAAACCCGCCATTAAGATCTTGTCAGCAGTGGACTTCCAATATAAATGCCCTCCACAGTCCCCTGCATGGAACTCCTTCATAACATTGTCAGTTTCATTGACATTTAAACAATTCAACAATATTCCTTCATGGTTTTTCCAAAACAAAGCACTATCTATGACACAAAACTTTGACACCTTCATTTGTAAAAATCTCTTTTTAGTCTTGGACAATCCTGGAGGAGCATACAGGTTTAACAATGTGTAGCAAATATCAGCGTACCATGGGGATTGCAAAAAGGTTTAACTGATCTGTGGAGTCGCCAACTCCTGTTCATTGTCCAGCTGATTAATGTCTAAGGCTTGTAAATTGGTTTCAGATAGCAGTTTGGCTAAACCTTGTCCCTTTATGAGCTTAGTGGGTTTTATTTCAATGTCATACTCCAGGATATTAGCAATCCACTTTCCTCTTTTTCCTTCTAGTCCCTCTTGAGTTAATATGTCTTTTACGACAGCATGTGGGACATAGGCGATCACATGTGAATATAAGATGTAAACTCGAAAATCCTTGATTGCCTTAACGAGAGCATAGGCCTGTTTTTCCATGATTTGGTACTTTAAAGGGGCATCTCTAAGGGCTCTGCTAAAGAATGCAATTGGTTTTTCATTTCCTTGGTCGTCCTTTTGCAGAAGGACAGCAGCTATCGTGTGCTCTGAAGCAAAAGAAAAGATGATAAAATCTTTATCAAACTGGGGGCTTGTGAGGACCGGAGTTTGGGTCAGTGCAATTTTAATACTTTCAAATGCTTGCTTGGCCTCTAGAGTCCATTTCAGTTTGGAATCTTTCTTCAACATGTTGCTTAACGGTCTTAATAGCTCAGCTATGTTTGGGATAAATCTCCTTAGGAAATTGATTTTTCCAAGGAATGCCTGCAACTCTTTGATGTTTCTCGGATAAGGGATTTGCAAAATGGCTTGGATTCTTTCTGGATCAATTCTGATGCCATCCTTTGAAATAATATGGCCTAGAAGCTTGCCTTCCTCAAGGCCAAAGAGGGACTTCTTGGGGTTTAAAGAAATGCCATATTTTCTACATGTCATGAATACTTGCCTAAGGTGTTTAAGGTGTTCTTGGTCAGATTTGGAGAAAGGGGTTAGATCGTCGAGATAGATAACCAAGAAATCATGGATTTCCCTGGCAAATGCAATGTCCATGGCCCGTTGAAAGGTAGCACCTGCATTCTTTAGTCCGAATGGCATCTTTACATATTTAAATGTTCCCCATGGTGTTGTAAAGGCTTTTTTGTCTTGGTCATCTGGGTGAACAAGTATTTGATTGAAACCCGAAAAGCCATCTAGCAAAGAAATTCTGGATGACCCCACTACCCTTTGGAGAATGTGATCCATTTTGGGCAATGGGTAGTGGTCTTTAAGGGAGACTTGGTTCAGATTCCTTAAGTCTACACAAAGCCTGATCTCACCTGTCTTCTTTCTTGTGGGAACAAGATTGGATACCCATTCCGAAAATCTAATAGGTGCTATAATGCCAGCCTCAAACATTCTTTTCACTTCCTTTTCGATCAAAGGGAGAAGGACTGGGTTGATTCTCCTTAGTTTTTGTTTGAAGGGCTTTTGATTTGGTTTTAGAGGGATGGTATGTTGAATAACCGAGGTGTCATAGGACTTCAAGTCCTCATAACTCCAAGCGAATACATCTTGGAACTCTTTAAACAGGTCAATATACTTTGGTTTTTGATCAGGTGGCAAAGATTTGGACATTTTGATCATTTTGGGCTTGTCTGCGGTTCCAATATTATATTCTTCAATTGCAGTATTTTGAGGTTGCATTTTTGGTTTTTTGGGGACATCATTTGCATCAAAGATGTCTTCTAATGGGGTGAGACCAGCAGGTAAGAAATTGTCTTTTAAATCAATGACTTCAGCCTCTGTTTCAACTATTTCTCCTAAGTGTATCTGCCTAAGCTCTTGCATGTCTTTGACATCAAAGTTGGTTGGGCATAGCAGTTTTCTAGCCTCTTCAGCTGTTAGGGTTTGCTGAGTTTGGGTAGTCGATTGTGGTTGGTCACCCATGGTATCCATGTCGATGTTTAATTTTGAAAATTCTTGCTACATAGTCAAAAAATTGTTAATTTGCGCATCGTCCTCAAAGATTTGCCAATCTTTAATATTGTTAGGGACAGAAGGCCTATGCTTTACCTCAGCAGTGAAGTGGTGATTGGGCTGAAAAGGGAGCTTGCAAGTGCTAGCGAAAGTGGCTAGACTGTGAGCATGGATGTTATGGCTTCTCGATATCTTAGCAAGCTTAGATTCAGTGAAGTAATTGAGTACTTTTGTGGCAGCGGTCCTATAAGCTCTTAGCTTGTTGTCATTGGTGACAAAGTTTCCTTTCATTTGTTGGATTATTAGGTCGGAGTCACCTAGAATGGAAATTTTTGTGGCCCTAAGAGCTTTAATGAGTTTAAGGCCTAAAAGGAGGGCCTCATACTCTGCCATGTTGTTGGTGCATTTGAAATTCAATCTATAGGCATGACCTTCTGCATGGTCGTTTTGGCTGTTATGGATCCACACCCCTGCCCCTGCTCCTAGTTTATTTACTAAACCGTCAAACTCCAAATACCATAGGATTTCTTGGTCTTGACTAGCATTGGGAGTTGAAATTATCATTGGAGCGAGCGTTTTTGAATTTCCTGTTTCAGGAGCCTCTTCAGAGATTAGGGTTTGCTGGGTAAGGGTAACTGATTCCTCAGTTATGCCGGCTTCTTGTTCTAAATCCAAAGGCTTGTCATCGGTTGGGGAACTATCGTCATTGAACATAATAAATGAATCCATGTCAGAATGGATTGAGTAAATGGGAAAGTTTTGGGGTTTTTCCTCACTACTCACCACATACTTCATCAACGTTTCTCTATACAATCTCTTTGGTTGCCCAAAGACTGAGATAGTGGCGTAAGAGAGGTCTAATTGAAGGGATCCTTGGAGCTTTTCTCCCCAAGATCTTGACAAGAGCATCCCATACTTTGGTGGAATGTCGGCAACCACCACGTCCATCAGAATTATTTTGTTGGGATACTGGACTAAAGACACACATAGATCTTTGATTAAACCTAGACACTTGACCTGACTGGAATCGAAGGAGAATAGGTCTTTGTATGGTCTCGTGATATCAAGGTTCAGCTTTTCCATTACTGCTTTGGGCATAAGATTGTGTGAGGCCCCTGAATCAAACATAGCATTGTGCAAGACTTTATCGTGTATATGCAAGCTCACGTAAAAGGGCAGAACAGTTCCATATGCTGGTTTTCTGTTAACCTTAGGACCGAATAACAGCTCAGGTGTATCATCTAAAATATTGACATCATCTTTGGTCTTTGGCATTTGAAGTGTTTTTTGGATTTGTTGCCTATACACATTGTGTTTGGCAAGCTCAGAGAGGGGGATGGAAATTTTTAGTTTGCTTATTTCTGCTTCTAAGCTAAATGGTTTCTTCAATGGAGTCTTTGTGTTGGTGGTAGCTGATTTCCCCCTTTCAAGTGTATTTTCTATGATTTCCTCCTGACTATCAGTGTTATGGTGAGTGCTACTTTGTGGTATCTCTGTTTTGGGAAGGTTTTGCAGAGTGCTATTCAGCTTTTCTTTTGTGGGGGAAGATAGCAAAGGCTGGTCATTAGCAGACTGCATGTCTGTTATGTCTTCCATGGTTACTTCCTGCAGTTTTGGGATCGTGTCATCAACTGGCTCTGTAATAACAATCGAGCTTTTAATCTTCTTGGGCTGTTTTGTTTGCTTTTGTTTGACTGACTCGGGCACATCAATTGTTCTAGTCCTTAGCTTGTATTGCTTGTGCACCTCATACACAGCAGAGTCGTAGCCTTGTTTGAAGTCAAAAGATTCTCCGGTTTGAGTCTGAAATTCACTAAAGTCTATATCAGCTTGGTTTTGTTGGATAAGATGGCAGTCTTCTTGTGTTAAGAAAACCTGCTGTTCACTCTTTGAGCCCACCCAGTTTATGTGAGTATCTTCTAATGGTTCGCTAGATGTCGATGCCTCTGTGTAGTTCTCTTGGAACAGAGGTCTTATATCATGATCTGGGCTGGATCGTCTGGCATTTGGGTTGTGAGTCTTCCTAAAATTAGGGTTTCTCATAGTGTTGGCTTGTGGGGCATCCCACGTATCCTTTCTCTCAACGGTTTCTATTCTATTTCCTAGTCTGTGCATGCCACTGAGAATAGCATCGAGTTTTTGGTCTAGGGCTGAAGGTTCATCTTTAAAGGTGGTTCTTCTTTCGGCTCTGACTCTATTTCTCTTGGCAATTAAGTGTGCCTCTACACTCACAGCAACATCTTGCATCTCTGCCAGGCTTTGAGGGGAACATTCTCTTAACTGATAAGCCATGTCAGAATCGAAGCCATCGGGGAATTTATATAGAGCAAGATCAGGTGGAGGCCTAAGGTTCTGTGGGATTGCATTGTAGACATTGTTAAACCTTGCACAGTAGTCTAAGACAGCCTCCTGAGGGCCTCTTTTAATGGTGTCGTATTCGGACAATATGTGCAATGGGTCTTTCTTCTTCTCCCACCTATTGATAAATGTGTGGTATAAGGCTTCTGGATTTGCTATGGAATTGGCTGGAAGCGCTCTAAACCACGGCCTGACATCACCTGTCAAACTTTGGACAAAAATCCTCATCCTTACAGTATCGTCGTCAATTTCATAGCTCTCAAAGTAATCTTGCAATTTCTTTGTATGCTGCAGGGCCGTGCAGGCACTGGTGCCATCAAAATAAGTTATCTTGGTCTGGTAGTCCTGAGGCATGGCCCCGGGGTTTCCAGGCAGCTGTAAAGGGGCATATCTATTAGCCATATTTACAGGGATGAGTGGAACTGCAGGGATGAATGGAACAGTTGGAACAACTGTGATAATGGGAGTTGTAGTTGTAGTATGTGCAGTGAACGGCGGTGTGGATGAGGTGGATGGCGAGGTAGATGATGAAGTAGGGAAAACAGGGGATGAGTGAAAAAGAATTTTGACAGGGGTTGAACCGCTGCTTGGCTGAACTTTCTCAGGACTAGAATCAGCTAAATTTTCTCTTTGCTCTATCTTCCTGAGGTTTCTAGGGATTAAATTTGGATTTTCAGAAGTAGTTGGGGGCTTTGGGTCCGAATTCGACCTTGTAATACGTGAATGCTTTTTGGGAGCCAGCTTCCAATTTGATAGTTGAAGTTATCTCAAAAGGGTCCCTAGTGGAGTCGCCATTATGTTATCGCTCAGGTTGTCCCTTGGCTCCTTCAGGGATACGGCCGAGGTAACCACAGACCAGGCTTTGGACTGCCGGTCCTAGCCTACCAGCAGTCAGAGAGGGCTCTCTCTTTCGGATTTTAATGATCTTAGGCTAGCTATTGAGTACAAAGGGTTTTGTTTTTTGGTGAGGAGAGAATGGTCTCAAGTAGAGAGGCAGTGCATCGAGTGATGAATTTCAAACCATTGGGCATGGAGTCAGAGGAGCGGGACTGCTGGTGTGTTTTTCTTGGTTATGAGGGGGATACGGAGCATATAGCTGCTCATGAAACAATTTTTTGGGTTTTTTGGAAGAGATGAAGCGGAGGCCAGGGATGGAAGGCAACTAAGAAATCTTGGACCCGACTGACCGAGGTGAGGTGGATAGATTTCTACCTAGGAACAATTTAAGATTTTCCTAAATAACAATCATACGTGGATGACAAAAAACTAATATGCTCCCTGAGGTATTCATATTCAAGCTTTAAGTCAGAATGAAAAACATATAGTACGTTTGCAAAAAACTGTGTAAATTGTTGTAAGGCCAGTTGTAGTTTAGTCCTCCTTTCTGCAATCGAAAAATAGATTTTCTCTAGGGACAATTAAGATTTCCTAAATAATAATCGCTCATGGGTGACAAAGAGTTAATATGCTCCGTGAGGTATTCATATTAAAGCTCTCAGTCAAATTGCAAAAAATAATAAAAAACTTAGTGTAAATTGTTGTAGGGCTAACTGTTGATTAATCCTCCTTTTTTTGCACTTGGAAGTAGATTTTATCTAGGGACAATTAAGTTTTCCTGAATAATAATCGCTCATGGGTGACAAAGAGTTAATATGCTCCGTGAGGTATTCATATTGAAGCTCTTGGTCAATTTGCAAAAAAGAAAGACTTAGTGTAAATGGTTACAAGGCCAGTTGATTGATTAGTATTCCATTTCTGCAATTGTAAAATAGTGATAATGAATGTAATATATGAGAACTGATTTTATATAGACAAAGATTTTTTATTAGTCCATACGAGAGCATGAGAATTTTTTGATTACCCTTCAGTAAAAAAAAAGAAAGCGCAGTGGACAGCACATTATCTGATCCTTTAAATGATCTTTGATCTCTCAGCCAACAAACTATCAATATTGCAGCTCAAACCAGCTGGATTGGAAGCCTTAAGGAGATGAGGAGTACACAAACAAAATCATTATTTAGCATATCAGCATGATAGTGAAAAGCTCTATCTAGTAGCTGAAAAAAAATTCTTGTATAGATGCTAGAACATGGGCGGATTCACCGAGATTAGAGGCCGAGGGAAATCAACATTCAATACCAGCTCAGAGGAAAACATAGAAAAAATAGCAGACCTTGAGCATAGAGTGAGGTACAACAAATTCTATACTAATCTTTCTAGCTGCTACTGAGATGGCGATATGAACATATTATGAGCGTGAAACATAAAGAAAAAAAAACAGAGATGAGAGGCACTTATTGATTTATGTGATAGCCTCGGAATTCCGTAAGGCCCCTCTAAACACCAAGACACAGCACACAGTCCATTTCCAAGAAAAACTCCCGCAGTCTTTGATTAATGAATCATACTGGATATACAGGACTAATCTCTATCAGAGTTCATCGACCAATTCTTCTTTTTTTTCTCCCCTTTTAGATTGACTATGGGGTGGTTTATATAGTGAAGGAATTACATCATTCCTTTGAACAGGTGTCACGGGAAAAATATTAAACAAAATATCTCCCGATCATATCTGAAAAATATATAAGAATTAATGCTTTTAACTCATTGCTAGGCTGGGAATTAATGCATATATATCTGAACAGAGCTGTGCTAAGGCAGCTGGCAGTTTTGGTTATGTGACTAAGTGTTGTGCTTTGAATACTCTGGTCCGCATCCTTCAGGCGGTTCTGCTGCTTTTATGTGGCCTCTTTGTCGGTTTGATGAAGTTGCTTTGTTGTCGTATTGGGCATTTACTTTCCTGCCAAACTACTTCAGCTGTTCAATCGCCCCTGACTTATCTCCTGTGCTCATTCAATACAACGTCCAGGTGTATTGGTTTGGTTTATCTGGCTGTGAAACAGCACTTCCAGATCTCTTTTAAAAACAGAGCAGGCTTCCAGATTGCCCGCTTACACCAACAATGATTGCCTGTGTGATGTGCGCATCATTTTATTTTTGCCTGAGATGATCTTGCTGTATGTTTCATTTTGCCTGAAGATGATTTTGCTGTATGTGCCTGCCTGAGATGATTTGCGCATTTTTTATCTTGCCTGAGTGTGCTTGCTGATGTATGGTGATTTGCTGAGTGATGTGCGCATTTTTATTTTGCCTGAGTGTGCTTGCTGATGTATGGTGATTGCATGAGTGATGTGTGTAATTGATTTGATGAAAAATTGGGCCCATAAGTGATCATAGCTTGCTGAATGGCAGAACATATTTCTTCTGCCTGTCGAGTTTCACGATGGCACTTGATCACACGGGTTGTTTCCTCGGAATCAAATATTCTAGAGTCTTGAGGTGAAGTCCGTAAGTGAACAACCAATTGTGAAGGTAGGGAACCTGGAGGATCCTTTTTCCCATGCCTTGGTTCTACTTTTGAGAGATCAGCCCATGTTATATCCCATATTACTGTACAAGGATCTTTTGATTGATCTATTTTTCTCTGGGCACTTGTTTGTGTTGGATGTTGCAGCAGCATGACTCGACGATTGTTAATTATAACAATTCTTCCCTTTGGTAGGTTAAAATGGTCTTCATATGCATCTGATAAGGCAAACTTTCCACGGACTTTGAAAATGTCTATTTGACCAGATGAGGCACCACGCTCAGCAAGTTGTAGCAGAACCTGGCCTTCAGCTCGATATTCATCATAAGGTCGGAGAACATGGTCTCCATTAATTGCCCGAGGACTTGTTTGGATACACCATAACGCTAACAGGTGGATTAAAAGAACGCCAAATGATATCTCCGACTGAAATGTATCCATTTGGACAATTTGCGCGCCGTACTGAAATGTGATAATTCTTATTCCACTGAGTTCTCTGTTCAGACCATACAAAAGTGAGTTTGTTTATAAAATTTCCACCAGAAAACGTAACATATGTAGATCTTGATATAGCTAATGCATGCTCTGTGTCTTTATGTTGCCCACATTCTGAATCACTGTATGAAAGTGAGTCAGCATTGTCAACCATAGATTGTCCTGGAGTAGTGCCTAAAAGAGAAGCAAAGGTTGCCATGACAGGCATGGTAATTGGTGCTGTAAATCCAGTCAGCATTCCAAGTGCTGCTCCAGCCCCTGCCCCAGCTCCCACACCAGCATATGGTTTTCTTACCATTTTCTTCTCCAGTCCCTGCATTGCATCATAGCTGGGACTATAACTTTCATCTACAACTCGGTCTGTGAACCGCTCTGTTACTTGATGACCAATTTCTTTTGTTTTAAGACGTTCAAAGACCTCTTTCAGCATTATATCTGCAATCTCCTTCACCTCTGTCTTTGTGAGCTGTCTAAACAGAATCATCTCATCTAGTCGATTCAGGAACTCAGGTCGAAAATATTGCTTCAGCTCTTCATTTACAAGACTTTTGATCCTTGTGTAGCTGCTGTCTTTCTCATCGTAATCAAGCTAGAAACCAATTCCACAGCCTCCCTTCTCAATCACACTACTACCGACATTAGAAGTCATGATCAAAAGGGTATTATTGAAGTCCACAGTCCGTCCTTTACTATCTGTCAGTCTTCCATCTTCATGAAGTTGAAGCATCATATTGAAGACGTCTGGATGAGCCTTTTCAATTTCATCAAAAAGGACCACCGTATACGGGTGTCTCCTAACAGCTTCAGTTAGTTTCCTTCCTTCAGTGTAGCCTACGTATCCTGGGGGTGAACCAATCAACTTGGAAACAATGTGCCTTTCCATGAATTCACTCATATCTAGCCTTATAATTGCCTCCTCTGAACCAAAATAGTATGTCACACACTCCCTGATTTCAGCTGCTTCAGCAAAAACATCACAATTTTTTCCATGAAAGGCTTTGCAATGCTTCTTCATAGTGCATGCGTGTATTCATTTTCAAAAAGAACGCTTGCATTACCTTCATTATTTCCATGGATACATGAAGTGATAATGGAACCAAGTAACCATACAGCAGAACACCTGTAAAGAACTGTAAAATTCTAGCCATAAAAAAAATTGTCCTTTTTAAATTGAGCAGACTCTATGCTATTCTTGCCATGTGCATCGTCAAGTCGCAAATATGTTTGGTTCTGGTAGTCCTTGGACATCAATATCGACAATGCACCACTGTAAACAAGTGACAATATGATAAGAGGTAATGGCTGGAATATAATCACTTTTTACAAACACTATCCTTTTGAACACATGGTTTGTTCATTTGGGTATAATCTTGTCCTCCACATGCAAACAGAGGGTGCTGGTGCCTTTTGCCAAGGTTGGGATACAAAACCCCAAAACTCCACTCAACATTTTTTTTGAATGCACATGAACACAGCTATATACATAAACAGACCACTGATCACTTCCAAAGTCCCATTTCACAAAAAAAACAGAACTAAAGGTTGATAGCCCTTTGTAGTAGTAGCAGAAAAATGCCGAGCTAGTTATGGTTATATTTCAACCAATGGAGGGGATATGTATTTAGGGGGATCTCGTATAAACAAAATTTAGTATGGGGAGGGAAAAAATAACTGGGATTTAGATAATAAGTTAGAAGTCAATATGTAATTTGATTCAGAGAGTGCTAAGGATAGGAATCTTAGGCTTTTGAAGGGGAAAACAGGACCTTTTTAAGCGGTTTAGGGGAAGTTAGTGAGTTTTTTGAGGGAAAAAGGGAAATTAAGACATGCCTCGCTTGAGCTCCTCCAATTTGAAACTGCCTTATGTTTGAGAGGTGAACGGATCACACACTTGAGAATAATGAAACGGACCCCCAGCCGTGTTTCTGCCACCACAATGCTACCTACCCGGCCTACTCTCCTAACATTTTTTCTTCTTTTGGCTTGGGTGCCCTTGAACTAGTACCCCCAGCCTTTCAGTCTTTCTTTCAACTATCCTCCTATCTGAATCGAACCTTGTCTCTTCCGGGGCTCAGATTAAGCTTATGAGCGCCTTGGTTTCTCTACCTATTTACCAATCCGCCAAGTTTTAAGCTTGTTTGGCCAGATATTCATCTCTATATTCTAAAGCAAGCAATTGAAACCCCGGGAAGCCAAGTTTAAACTGTTTGGCCTTCCCTTGACTGACAGCTCTTCAAAATTTGAATGACTCATCTAAATGCAACTCTCTGGAAATATGGAACCTTTGCAGTAAAAAAGATGACATATTCGGCATGCAAACCGTCAATCATGAAATATGAACCCCTATTTGCAATAGGAGGCTAACAAGATGTATCAATAAAATTTAAACAATAAAACGTGATTTAGACATTTCACAAAAGTATCTATCTAATCTAAGTTATACAATCCTTTGATCCACCACAAAATTTAATAAAAAGGATAAGGAAAATCACAATGAATGGCATATCCATCCTCCATCTTCTGAGGTAGCTAACCTAGGGCTATATTGGTCCCATTGAACCTTGATTAGTTTAGCATATATCAATTTAGTATGTTCCTTCATATTAGATGGTCTCTTGTTTTATGTTTAGTATACATTCAAACTTCCAATTAGATTCCATAAATAACTGCATACATTCCAAATATTATTACTAACTATATTCAAGATGTCACTCAACGATTAAAATTCAATCATGAAATTCATAAAATTCACAAGTTCACAATTTGTCAACTATCAATAATCAATGTAAAAAAAACATTCCAAAAATAATTTATCAAATTTCTCTTTGCAATCATATATTTAATTAACTCATTTATAATATCACATAAAATAATTTAAATTTTGTATCAACCACTTTATTAATCCAGAATTATATGTAGCCATATATAATATTTATTAATATAAAATAATTTCTTATTTTTATATCCCTATTTGAAAAAAATTAAGAGTAAAATAGACTAAACTCAACATGTTTACATATATTATAAAAACTAACACTTTCAGCCTCATGGGTAGGCACTATCTTGGATATCACCCCTAGAATTGTCAAATCCTCGAGAAATTGAGAGGCAACCAATTTGTTCTTTTATGAACATGTCTGACGTTAGGAAAATTTTGTCTGCTTTTTCTATTTAGACATTATAAACCTCATTATCATGATGATTAGAGTGGTATAAAAAAGACAATCCTACCATATCTAATAGACATATGCCAAGTATAGGTACGCGTATATATTATTATGATAGATTTTGTTAGGCCTACCATCTGAAAAACAGAAAAGCTATTTTGTTAAGACTGAATGGGATCCCAATAAAAGATTGAAGATCCCATGGCTTATCTCTCTAATGTACATATACAGTTAACCTGAATTCTAGCAGAAATCCCTCCTTGCCAAAAAAAAGGAAAAACGTAGTCCAAGCACTAAAATGGATATCATATATTCTACTCCATTAGAAAGGTGCTTCACTTCTCGCTGATTCAGGATTTTGGTATTACCATCCTTTCTAACAATGGAATAAAACATGTGGAACAGGGAAAAGCTTGAATCATAAATAAGTAGACAAAATACATTACATACATTCCCACTTTAAAAGAAAAAAACCAATAAACAAGCGTCATAGTTGAATTATGCTCTTTGACGGTATGAATTCCTTGTGTGCATGTGTATAATCTAATTAGCTGGGCTAGACACATATTTCAGGTCATGTATGGGTTTTTAGCAGTTTGCATCAAGGTTTTTGGCATTTCACCTGTGAACCGATTTTCATATAATTTTTACATTGTTCAGCTTCGCGTATGAGCTCTCAGTCTTGTTGAGTTTTGACAGTCTTAAGTATGTTGCAAACTTGCGATTCATTTCAAAATTTTCATGAAATGCAGATTAAGATGACACCAGTGTCTATTTTTGCCTTTTATATGGTTGTCCTTCCATTGTTAACTGAGATGTTGTAATGTGAAAAATTATTACTTAACAATGCCATTCTCTCTTCTTCTGGGATGGGAACGGTCTTGCGAAAGCTCACGATATCATTATGACTATCAACTGGTTTTTACACACAATTAATATCTCTTAGAATTATTGTGTGAGAGGATGTCAGTGTCCATGATGGGAAACTATCTTATGCAAAAGCTACTTTGGGTTGTGAATAAGTTGTAGTCTGGAAATTATATATAGTAGATAGATACTAGTATATCTTGTATCATTTTGCATTCATCCTACATGCGATATGGGTTGATGTCGGATACTCTCCAGTTAAATATTGAGTTCTTTGAAAAAATGTATTTTCTTCAACTTTTTCTTTCCTTTTTTTTTGAAAGGAAGGATGTGACTGTAATATTTTCTGACGAATAACCCTCTTAAATAGTATAAATTTTTTTTAAAGCTCTTAGATAATAAAAGAGGAATTTAAAGCTTTAAGGAAAGTTTACAAAAAATAAATAAAATTTAAATACCCCTCAAAATATTAATGAGAAAAATTATTTATAGTGATTTTACAAAAATTAAAATGATAACCTTTCTCCAAAAGGAAATTGATTTTCCTTAAAAAAAAAAACTCAAAGTAATTGACGTCAAAGCTCAACGATGAAAATTACGCACTAGGTAAAGTGAATAACAACCTTAGAAATTAAATTATAGATTCCAATGCTCTGAATAATTTATTTCTGAAAAGTGACTTCAAATACTGTAGATATTTTTGCTCAGAAATGTTATCGGCTTCCCAAAAGAAATGAATAAATAAAAAACAAGGCTCTCATGAAATCAACTTAGTTAATGCATAAATAGAGAAAAAATGAGCAGTAGGTAGAACCATTATTAAGACGTAAGAAACTGAAGGTTGATTTGCTTTTACATAGTCTAGATCTATGATTGAAGCATTAACAACTTGGTGATCCTAATGCAAGGAAAATCCTTCTAGGAATTGACTTTATAAACATCAATACTTAAATGGACACGGATCATCAGAGAAATAAAAATTTAACATAGAAATCTATGCATTAATGCTTAGATAATGATCTTCTGATCCGGATTTAAATAGGAACACAACAAATTACAGAGATAACCATAAACACATATATGCAGCGGAAATAATACTTCATTTCATTAATGCAAAATACTAAAATATGCTTACAAATAGTAATGGAAATAAACCAGTTAGGGTGATGGTAGCTTATCTCTGAGAAGAGATGTGTGGTGGCTACATGACTCTGAATTGTGTTACAATGAGGCTCGAAGGGCTATTTATTGTTGAGAAACAATGGAAAACCCTTAACATTCCAAAACCTAACCCTAGAAGATGAAACGCCAAACTGTGGGCCCCGTTTGGATAAATTGGTACATCAAGTTCCCGAGGTTGTAACTTCGGCATACAATCTCCGTTTGACAGGTACAATAGCTTGTTGGAAAGATATATCCGAGCACTACCACTTTAGGAAGGGAAACATCGGTCCATGGGCCCATGTTACCTCCATATTTCCCAAAAAAATGTCGTTTAAGGCCTCAAAACGGCTCTGAAAGTTTAGGTGCCGAAAAACTGCTAAAAATAGTAAGTTGTGCTAGAATTAAGGAAACTGAAAATGCTAAGAGAAGCAATGTTGGGGCTCTAGGTGGACTACCATTCCTCCCTCGTTAGGAAGCAATGGTCCCCATTACATTGAGTTCCTCCATGAGATGAGGAAATTTTTATTGAACTTAGTTCCTGGTGAGCCACTTGCCCTGGTGAAGGAGTTGGCCTACTTTGAAAACTCGATATAGTTGGATATTCTGTTGGCAAGTGTTCTTGATCTGTGTGTCCATGATCTGATTAATTGCAGCTTTCTCCATGCAATCTGGATTTAATTCTGTGGGTGTGAGTTGTTCTGCAATGTTGGATGTGTCTAGCAATGGTGGAAAGTATGGCCGAAGGCGATCCATATTGAACACTGGGTGCAGGCCAAGGAATGGGGGAATGTTGAGCTCAAATGCATTATCTCCCATAGCCTTAGTAATGGTGTAAGTACCATATCAGAGTGGTCTTAGTTTCTGATAGGCTCTAGTAAGGCATTCCCTTTGCAAATGCAACCAGACTTTGTCGCCCACCTGAAACTTGTGTGGCACCCGATGTTAATCATGTCGCTACTTGTACATAGCATTTGATTTCTCCAGAATGTCATGGACTTGCTGGTGAATATGTTGGATGTGCTCAATGAAGCTAGTTTCCTTTTCTTTTTCAGACTGGACATGAGCCAAATCTACATGAGTAGCTACAAGTGGCATGGCCACATCAATGGGGCATAGTGGTTGGAATCCCATGGCCACCTAAAAAGAGTTATGGCTAGTCGAGCTGTGAAGAGCTCAGTTGTAGCTGTGTTGAACATAGGGGAGGCTCTTGTCCCATGTGCATGGATGCTTTGAGTTGTACATGCATAGAATGTGCACAATCATCCTATTGACGACCTCTATCTGGCCATCAGTTTGAGGATGGAAGGTTGTGGACTTAGTGAGTTTGGTGTCCAGCATTGACCAGAGATTGGACCAAAATGTACTGAGGAACCGACTGTCCTGATCTGAGATGATATACTGTAGGATCCTAAAGTGCACCCACACTCATTCAAAGAAGAGTTTAGTGGTGGCTTCTGTTGTAATATTCATCTTGTAGGCTGCCATAATGGCCATCTTTGAGAACCTATTGACGACCACAGAAACACAGTCATTTCCATGCTTAGTGGAAGGAAGGCCTGTCATGTAATCCATGGAGATGGATTCCCAAGGTCAACTTGGGGTAGGCAGCGGGGCATAGAGGCCTTGCTTCTTGATGGTCGGTTTGGCAATAGCACAAGCAGTACATGATCTGATGTACTTTCCAACATCTTGTTGAAGATTCGGCCAATAGAAATAATTTTGCAGTACTGCCACTGTTTTCTCAACCCCGAAATGCCCAACAGTCTGACTGTAGTGTGCTTCCCAAATCATCTTGGCATCCTCACTTGAAGGAACACAAATGTGACCCGGGTGGCATAACAGGGCATCCTAGAGGTGAAAATATGGAACATGTCGACCCTCCAAGAGTGTCTGGTATGTGTGGCCGAATTTTGGGTCGCTTTTGTAAGAAGTGGCCAATCAGAAGTCTTGTGCCCACAAGAATTGAGCACAGTTGTTAACGCCATGATCAGTGGTCGACTGAGACAATATGCAACATTATTGGTGCTTCCCTTCTTATAATTTATATTCAAGTGGAAATGTTACGGGTATGTAGACCACTTCTGATGGTGATCATTCTGCAATTTCCCTTGGCTCTGTATGAACTGCAGTGGTTGGTGGTCTGTGTGGATGACCGTTTCCTTCCCCAAAATGTAATGCGTCCATTGTCCGTAGGCCTGCACAATGGAATACATCTCTTTATCATAAGTGGGATACTTACGGACTATGTCTGAAAGTGTTTCACTGTGATATGCCACTCGATGCCCATGTTGAGTAAGGACTACCCCAATAGCATAGTCATAGGCATCTGTCTCGACCTCAAATGGTTGTTGTAAGTCCAGTAACACGAGCACTGGTGTCGTGCAAAGGTGATATTTCAACTCTATGAATGCCTTCTGTTGAGATTCAGACCAAAAGGATTTTCCTTTTGCTCTTCCCTTGGTGACTTCACTCAAGGGCCAGGTGATATGAGAAAACCCCAATATGAACTTGCGGTAGAAGTTCGCAAGACCTAGAAAGCTGCGGAGCTTTGTCAGAGTGGTTGGAGATGGCCAATATCGAATGACTTGGATCTTAGCTGGATCCACATTCACCCCCTGTTCATTAATAATGTACCCCAGATACTAAACCTGGGTCATGCCAAAAGTGCATTTCTCCAAATTGGCACATAACTTGTGTTGCCGCAGTGTTTGGAGAACCTGTTTGATGTGGTGAGGTGCTCTTCCCAAGTCTGGCTAAAGATCAAAATGTCATCCAAGTATACCACTACAAATGAGTTGGTGAATGGCCGTAAGATGTCATCCATTAGCCTCATGAAGGTTGCAGGAGAATTCTCCAATCCAAAAGGCATAACAAACCATTCGAAAAGGCCCTCCTTGTCTTTAAAGGCAGTCTTCCACACATCAGAGGGTTGGATTGGTACTTGGTCATATCCTGACTTCAGATCAATTTTGCTGAAATATTTCACCCCCTTTAGTTGGTCCAGGAGGTCATCAATCTGTGGGATCGGGTACCTTTTACGGACAGTGATCTTGTTTTGTGCCCGATAGTCAATACAGAGTCTCCAAGTCCCATCCTTCTTCTATACCACCACGACTGCGCTCCCACAAGATGATGAACCCAGATGGATGTGACCTTTTTGCAGGAGCTCCTGAATCTGCCTCTTGATTTCATCATTCTCCAAAATAGAGCGCTAATAAATTGATCCATTGGGTAGTGGCGCACCTGGGGTTAGATCAATGGAGTGCTTGACCTAACAGTGCAGAGTAACCCTTGCGCGGGAGGTGAAGATGTCCTCGTACTCCTCCATGACCTTGTCCATCTATAGTTGTCATGTGGAGGGGCCTTGTCTTGAGGTCGTGGCCACCGTCTTCTTCTTTCCTTGAGGGCCTATAATTAGAAAAACAAATTTCCTGGTTTTGGAAATGAGCTTACTGCATTGTTTTGCAGTAATCAAAGAGATGGCAGTAGGCGGTGCTATCTCTGGTATCCTGTACAAATTATTTCCTAATGTAATAATAACAACACGTGGCCTTGATTCATACACAAAATGTTGCTTCCATAAGTATGGTTTTCCTAATAATACATCACAAACTTCAAGGGAAGCAATGTCACACAATACCTCGTCCGTTAAGGGTTTGATGTTGTATGGAAGGCAACACTACTGGCTCACGCAAAGATCTCGTCCTTGGTGAAGCCACCCAATGGTGTATGGTTGTGGATGTGCTATGGTCGGTAAGTCCAACTGCTTCACGACCTCTGCCAAAATGAGGTTCTTTTGGCTCCTGCTATCGACAATGAACTGTAGTAGGGAGCCCTTTACCCATATCTGGGAGTCGAAGAGATGCTCCTCCTCCTTTAGATCTTCAGGTTCATTTTTGTGGATCTTGGCAGTAGCAACAGTGGAATTGGGATCCACATCAATGATTTGCTTCCCTTTTTCATTCCCCTTATCAGGTTCTGACTCAGAGTTGGAACATGCATCTGATTCTGAAACCTTTAGCTCAGCCACTAGTGACTGCTTTGCCTGACACTCAGTTGTGTTGTGAGTGGAGCTCTTATGGAACTCACACCATTTTCCCGTGTACTTTTTTGACTTTGGGGTGCTATTCTTTGCTTGGAGCTTTGGTGGGTTGTATTGGGCTGCCCCAACTTGAATTTTTCCTTTGTGTTGTGGTTTAGGAACACCTTTCCCTTGCTTTGGATTCGAAAACCCAAAGTCTCGCTTCTTTTGTTTAAACTTCTACTCGACCTTGATGACATATCGGTAAGTTGTGCCAAGCGAGGAGATGTTTAGGAATTTTATTTCTTCCTGGATGTACTTGTGCAGGCAGTCATGGTTTTTGAGTATCAAATGCTGCTATGAATCTTTAATACCCAACCTTGTGCTAAGGGTATGGAAAAGATTGGTGAACTTCGGCATGTCTTGTTCCCTTCCCTACTGCAACGTGGTTCACTTTATATATTCATCCTCATAGCTTCCGACAGGGTAGTACTGCTCCTTGATGGCATCCTAGAATGAATTCCAGGTGGGTACGGCTGAAAATAGTGAGTTGGTACTTTCATCCTTCTGCTCGTAGTAGGTTTCCCACCAGTCCTTGACGTGCGGGGCTACTTTGAGATGAGCGAAAACAATATTTTCCCCACTTGAAAATTCATGAATAGAAAAATAACCCTCTAGCATATTTAACCATTTATCTATAGCATCTGCGTCTATCTGACCCTCGGATATGGGTATTTCAAAATTAACATGTACCTTAAAGGGCATGGCATTTCTAGAGTAGTTGCTAGAAGTCGATGCATCGCTTCTATGTAGCTGCTGAAGGATATGGGAAACGTTTTCCATCATCGCATTCCATTGTTTCTCGACGAATTATTCGAGCAAGATTTTGATAGGATCTCCTGCCCCCTCATCTTTCTTCTCATCCTCCATGGGAGGCCGTCAGGATTTGCGAGGTTGGTCTTGTAAAGGTTCGACCAGTTCAAGCCCTAACTCCTTATATCCCGACCTCGTTGGGGACATGCAAAGAAAAACAAAGAAAAGGCTGACCTTTCTGATACCGCTGATCCAAATTTAAACAAGAACGCAACAAATTATAGCGATAACCATAAACACATATATGCAGTGGAAATAATACTTCATTTCATTAATGCAAAAAACTGAAATATGCTTACAAATAGTAGTGGAAATAAACCAGCTAGGGCGATGGTAGCTTATCTCTGAGAAGAGATGTGTGGTGGCTACATGCCTCTGAACTGTGTTACAATGAGGCTCAAAGGCCTATTTATTGTTGAGAAAGAATGGAAAACTAGTAACATTCCAAAACGTCACCCTAGAAGATGAAACGCCAAACTGTGGGCCCCGTTTGGGTAAATTGGTACATCAACTTCCTGAGGTCGTAACTTTGGCATATGATCTCTGTTTGATGCGTACAATAGCTCATTGGAAAGATCTATCTAAGTACCACCACTTTGGGAAGGTAAACGTCGGTCCATGGACCCATGTTACCCCCAGATTTCCCAAAAACCGTCGTTTAGGGCCTCAAAATGGTTTCAGAAGTTCAAGACCCGAAAAAATGCTAAAAATAGTAAGTTGTGCTACAATTAAGGAAACTGAAAATGATGAGAGAAACAATAGTGGGGGTCCAAGTGGACTTGGTAGGTGGCCACCAAGATCCACCTGGATCATCTTCCTAACTGGGAACTAACAAAAATCAGGGAATATAAATAAATACTTCAAAGTTTTGTAACAAAAAATTTTTCCATTAAAACAACCTTAAAGGAAAAGTAAAACATTCATATTAAGGATCAAGACATGTTTTCGAACAACATGAAGTCTTCAAACTTTCATGAGTTAAGAAGTATAGGCCCAGATGCACTAAAACATGCAATAAATCCTTCAAACCCTGATCATTTTGAACAATGACGACTATAAGAAAACAAAGCCTTCAATTGTCATCCATTCGGGAATTGACATACATTCAATGATTTTATGAAGCCTTGAAGCTCTTAGCATTTTATAGATCAAGACACATTAAAATAGAGTATTAATGCCTTCAAACTTTCTAGGCATTCATATAGGACATAAAGCCTTCAAAATTTCTAGGCATTCATATAGGACATAAAGCCTTCAAACGCATTAACTAGGCTAATATGGTCAGATCTAGAAAAGATCTACGTCAAGCAGTTCGTTCAAGACAAAAACTTGACAAAACAGTGGATCTAACATCTCACAGAACAGTTCTTTCCAGGGACCACACTGATTAAACATGGAAAACAACACGAGAAGAAAGCTTCAAGCAATTTTACCATTCAAAACACTTTAGAAGCGTGAATAAAAGCTTCTACAGACAACCCACCAATCTAGGCATTAAGAAGACAAATCCTCATACAGCTTTGGAAAAAAAGAGCAGAGATAAACAAAGATTCGATAAGATTAAGTATTCATGAAAGAAATCTTGGCTTACAAATTTTATGACCAAGTTTTATAAATATAAATAAAGAAAATTTATCTACTATCTTAACAGTAATTGTATTATATTTATTTAATAACTTACATGGAGTCGAACTTGCTCTCACTATAAATTTTTATTTTTTTTGTTAAATCATTTAGATCGAAGATTTCTACATTAAAATGTTTATAGGCCCTAAGAGTTGAACCTAGGCTCTGATACCATATGTAACAACCCCGAAATAAAAACATGTAATTAATTAAATTAATCATGTGATTTATAATCAACATTCAATTTATCAACTAATTAACATCAATTTCAATATGAGTAGAGACAACTTACCTGTGGTGATGATGTTTTTCACTTGTGATTTCAGGGTTGAATGCCAGTTGAATTCTGCTAACTGCAACAAAGTCTTGGGGATGACTCTCCACCCAACCATAGGCTCAATTGCACAAAATATTGCTACAACTAGCCACCCTCGAGCCCTCAATAAACGTACTACTACCAGGGATCCTTTGTCTCACAACACTATTCTCCCAAGAGAATGGAAGATAGAATCATGGAATCATGGAATCATGGAATCCCTCTTATCTTCCTCACCATCTATTAAATAGAGAAAACATTGGAAGGGGAACCACATACACATACTCCATGTGTCAAGATGCAACTTTATTGCTTTCTTGTTTTATTCCTTTTGTTTTTACTTTTGAAAGGGGAGGCTATTTTGTCTGCACAAATCAGTAAAAATTAGCACGATATATATATATATATATATATATATATATAATATATATATATATAATAATGACACCAACTTATCAACCTATTAACATCATACATTATAACTCAATGTAACATTGACTATGTACATAAGAACTATAGCCACTGCAATGCATGCATAGAACTGACATGCATGCATAACAATCATATATAGCCCGTCCAATCCAAGTGTTTGAAATTAGAAGCTTTGATCCAATATGTGGTATCAAATACCACCGAAACATAATGAAAGCCACTATGATACGAATCTATAACACCCCACCCAACATATACACACTTTTACAAGATACCAGGTAAATGAGAGATTGGGTGCTTCTATGACATAACCCGAACTCCAAGTTCCAATTATGGAAGTGGGACCTACAATTCAAAAACTTATGATACCCCTCAAGAGCACTAGACACCCAGAAGTTATTCCACAACCTTTGATGACCAAATTCTAAGCTAGAACTACCTTTTCACAAGTCTAACCCCAACTACACCCACAACAATCAAAGAGTGCAGTTATGAGGCCCCAACCGCATGCACAAGCCCGCTTCCATGTGATTATGACCCAAATGCTCTAGTTCTTTGCATGTGGTTCTAACATCTGAGCTATGTTTTTAGGCTAGCCTCTAGACCACTTCCCAAAAATGCTTGTAACTTTCTAGAATTATAATTAAAGTGATGAAAATGCCAAAAATTTACACTTGAAGAAAGAACTTCACCTATACTTCCTAGAACATGAAATACATTTCTTTAAACATATGGTAGACATGTAAGCTATAGGTCATGAATTCATATTTGATTATAAATCTATGAACTTCATATCAAAGTCACCAAGAAGGTTTAATTCCCTCGCAAGTAGTTTCAAAAACACTTTTTATCCCCTGCATTGATCAACCATTCCAATACTTATCAAATCATGAATAAGATACATAGCTATAGCACATCATAGATCCACCATTATAACTAGTACATAACCAAATATTAACCATGAAAAATAATACATTAAATCAACAAAATAACAAGTACAAGTGCTCATAGATCACAATAGGAAAATAATTCTTATTAACTTATGAAAAGTCCAACCAAGTTAGGGAATTCCACATACCTTCCGACCATAGATTGGGATGAACAAGATATTTATTGTATCCAATCAACCCCATGCCATATTCCAAGCATGAATGTGGTATCTCATGCGATAAACCAACACATAACAACTAGGGAATCCATATGTTAAACCACCTCCATCCTTATGCTACTGTGATCTCACCTAAACTGATCCCAAGGTCACAAAACCAAACCAAGCCTGGATAGCTCTGATTTTCTTTACCATACATTGAGCAATTTCATTGTCTCTTCCCACCTATCGAGGACTTCCTAAAAAAACCATCTCCACCCCTAACACTTGGGAACTTTCTTGAGACCACCTCACCTAGTTCCAAAACTTTCCAGCAATCCAAATCTTGACCGAGAATGAATCCCATCACACCATGGCTATCTAGAAAATGGCAAGGAAATATTGAAACCACTGTCAAAATAGGAAAACCCCATTCTAATTATAGAAAATGAAACAAATAAACAAATGCATGGACTATGCATTCACATCTTAGCTACGAAATCATACATGGAACCTATTACCTACAAAATCATCTTGCTGAATTTCTTGATCCAACCTTCTCCTTGTTTTCCTTCACTTCCCTTTTCTTGTTTTTTCCCTTACCTTGTTTTCATTTGCTTGTCTTTGCTTGCTTCCTTGCTTTCTTCTCTTGGATCTCCCTATCTTTCTCTCTCAAAACTGATCCAAGCCAAAGCCGACCAAAAAGGTTGTGAGCTATTTCTTTCCTGCTTTTTTATTATTGATGTCTCCTTTTTATTTTCTTTCATATTTCGTCTAATTTCCCTTGCATGAAAATTTTGTCTCTTCACCTTCCCTTTCTCTTATTTTCCTTTATTTTCATAAATGAATGACAATTATTATCTCTTTGCCTTTTCCAGTGCCTTTGCCAATTTCCATAGCCATAAATATACCAAAAGTGGTGCCCACTATACTGTTTTTCCTAACACTTAACTTAAAATACATGTCCAATGGCCTTGGCCTTATTTTTGCTTTATTATATTTATTGCATGAAAATTTAACCTAGGTTTGTTATAGTTCATGCTTCAGACTATCAAAAGGAGTCAGTAGAGCCGACAAAGCTAGTGAACTGTTAGAGATGTTACAGAGACTAGGAAGATAACAAATTGACCTCATAACAGTTTGCAAGATGTAGAGAGGCATGCAGATCCCAACTGTACTTTTAGGGAGATAAAACAACCAAAACATTTCTCGAGTTATATGGCATTGATGAGCCACATCATTGATTTCAAGCCTTTTAGTTATGAGGAGTATGCAGAAATCTGACAACATTGGAAGGATGCCATGATGGAGGAATATTAGTCCATTATGAGGAAGGATGTGTGGGAAATAGTCTTGACACTGGAGGGGATGTCAATAGTGAATTACAAGTGGATTTATAAGATCAAGCATGTACCATATGGCAACATCAAGAAGTAAAAAGTGAGGTTTGTGGTCTCTTGGAAAGAGGGAGAGGAATACAAGGTGAAATTTTCTCCCATCGTCAGGTACACTTCCATTAGGATGATTTCTTCTCTTGCTTCAATTATGGGTTAGAGGTTACAAAAAATGGATGTAATGATCATTCTCCTCAATGGTACAGTTGAGAAGGAGGTGTACATAGAGCAACCTTAGGAATTTGTGATACATGGGAAGGAGTTCCATGTTTTCAAATCGAAGAAGGATTTGTATAGTCTCAAGTAGGCACCCAAGGAATGGTATTCCTAAATTAATGGAAACTTGTCTAGTCTTGGATTGGCTAAGAGTAATGAATATCCTAACCTTTATCTCATGGTTGTTGATGGTTATCCTTTGATATTGGTGTTATATGTTGATGATATATTCCTCATGAGGGATAAGAGGTTCATTTTTTGGTGTAAGAGGGACTTGTCTTCATAGTTCAAAATGAAAGATCTTGGCTTGATGGATTATTCCTTGGGATTGGAGGTGTTGTAGAGACTTGGGGAGATCTTCTTCGAACAAGGGAATAACATAACTCATATCTTGAGAAAATTTGGTATGATGGGTTTCAAGTCGATGGCTACACCTATGCTTACCAATCTAAATAATCCAAGGGATTCTACTTTAAATTCAGATTGGGTGGATCCCACTATGTATAGGTAGTTGATTGTATTCTTGATGTTCTTGGTTAACACCAAGCTAAATATTTTATTTGTTGTGAACACTTTGAGCCAGTATATGATTGAGTCTAAGCATGCATATTAGGTTGCAGTGAAAAACGTGTTGATGTAACTACATGGTACATTTGGATATGGTTTGAGATATGTCTCATATGGTGTAGTGAGGCTATAGAGGTATGTTAATTGTAAATGGGTTGCGAAATAAATGGATATAAATATCACCTTGAGATGTTGCTTCAACTTGGGATCAATTATGATATCCTTAATCAAACTTATTTTGCACTCAATAAAGCAAAAGAAGAGTATATCACAGGGAGTGCCACAAGTCAAGAATTAGTGCGACTTCTAAATTTTCTCGTAGGGATAATTGATCAGGTGCTAGAGAAGGCCTTAATATATTTTGATAATCAAAATTGTGTAAATATTTTGAAGAATCCAATATTTAATGATAGGTCAAAGCATAATGAGATAAAATATCACTTCATCTAAGATATGGCATAGAAGGGAGTAATGAAGATCCAATACATATCCACAAATGAAGAAATTGTTGGAATTTTGACCAAGCCTATGTGTAGGTGGGGGGGTTTAAACTTCTAAGGTAAGCTTGGCATGCTGCAAAATGTCTCCCTCATTGAGAGGGAGTGTTTATGGTTTCATAGCATCGGGAAGACATTCTCCCATGGTGTCATGTTGATTTGACTAGGGGAGATTGATACTATCACCCATGGGTCCATGTTGATTTGGATAGGGTTGAATGGCCCAAGGGAAGTCAAATTTCTCCCAGTACCATACTAATTGTCTAGGGGAAATTAGTCCATGATGCTCAGATTGTACTCTGGGATCGGGTGATCTATTTTTTATAGAGAAGGTTTAAATTATTTATTGATTGGAGTCTAATGTTGAGCTACCATGTACACTCCATTAGTGAAGGCATTTCCTGTGTTGAGGTGCACCTTGATGAGTCTCCACTCAACATTAGAGTTCTATATAAATAGACAAGCATGTGAGAGGAAAATCATCAACATATCAAGCTCATTGAATCTTTTCCAGCGGAAAAGAAATTTGTCCGAAGAGAAATATGTTGTTGCAAATTATCTTGATCATTTTTATCTTTCTTTAAGATGCCACATGCGTGAGGAGGTTGACTGATTTGACCAACTGAATTGACCACAATTGTATCAAGTTTAACTAGAGTGCACATGTGATCCTTATAGCCATTGTTTGACTTATTTGAACTCAACCACATGTGGATATAGTTGAGCATAGTTTGAATTTTACCACAACCACACATGTGAGGATTTGACAAAATTATCAAATGCATGGACAACTTTGACCATCATTGAATGCTTTGACTTCTAATTTTTTATTGGTTTGACTATCATTGACTACACAACAGTTCGACCAACTTTAATTAGTATTTGACTTCTATTATTAGCATATGTTTCTAGACAAATTTCGGATTTGTAAACCTTTATATTGAAAGATAATTTATCGTAAAGAAAATATTGTTGGGTTTTCTTCAAAGGTAGAAATTATTTCTATTGTGTGTTGTTTTATTTCAATGAAATTTATCATTGCCACTACATTTACTATTGATATTTTTGGTATGTATTTGTTCAATGATATTACTGGCATGAGAAAGATCATTTGAAAATCATTAGGAAGTAGTTATCAGGTCATAAAAGTGTATTCACATGCTATATAATTTCAAAAGGTATAAAGATTGGGTTGTTCTTTTATTTTCTATTGGAGTGTGCAAATTGATATCATAATCTTCAGCCATGAAAATCACTCTTGCTATGTTAAATATAACTATTTCCTCAATCTATATGTCATAATTAGAAGTATGATGCTTGTGTGTGTTAACTATTTGATTAATGGAAATTGAAAGATTGGTTGTATATCATTGGAGCTTTGCACTTGACAAGGTGAATAGTGATGGTAGTTTGCATAAAATAATTTAATTGATGTCATTGTTCATGTTAGTGGAACTTGGGTGAATAAAAATATTGGTTGTTTTTAAAGATTTGAAAGTTTGACATCAAAAGGTGGATTATTAAATTCACTTTGGACTAATCCCCATCATAATTAAATTGCTTGGAAATTTTAGTTTGGAAATAAATTTCCATGCTTTATTTGGAATCATTCAAGTGGTGTTAAATTCAAGTGGTATTGAATTCATTTTGATAGTGTGGTAAAAGGTTGTCTCGAATAAGATATTGGAATATGTCTTCCTTTCAGACCCATTTGGTTCCATGAGCACGATAAATATTTCCTCAAGTATATTTGACATTGACCCTTTAGATGATCCATTTTTCATGAGTCCATTTGCAAGTGTTTTTGCATCGAATAGTATTTTTGTGTTAGAAGAATTCTTTGAAAAACAAAATGGTTACATTGATGGCCATGAGTATTAGGAATTATAGTTCCCTTGACAGGATCTTGTAATTGAATAGATGTTATTTAATCATGAGGAAGGGCATAAGAAATTTGGTCAATAACCTATTTTTGAATATCTAGATGATGATCAAGGAAACACATGATTAAAAATGTAGTAGAGATAGAAAGGACATTGGAGTTTGTCTAGTGGAACTAACAATTCTTATCCAAGGAAATCATAATCTCAAATTTTCTCATCTCAAATATCTAAAGTAACCTATGGATGAGAAAACAGATCTTGTTGTACATCATCAACAACCAGGCAAATGGATCTTGATGGGGTGACTCACAAGGAGCATATTGCAGTAGAAAAAACCTTATTTGTGTGGAAATAATTATGTACCTGGATGCTTGACACTAGAAGCAGTGTTTGGAAAAATGCACTGAGTAAGCATGCGCTTCCATATTACGAAAATCCATATCACAAGGTTTACAATGTCCCATAATGTAACACTAAAATAAAGGAAAAACAAGACTCTAGATGAATGTGATCCAAGCTAAATAATTAATCCATTTCTCCAATAAGGGGCATGTTGACATAATAATAGAGAAAATTTGGAAAAATATTATTTAGGTTTTGTTATGTTTTTATTGAGATTGTTTCTCTTATTTAAATTTCATATCCTATTATTCAGGAACTTGTTCAAACTACTAAACTACCTTGTAATTCAATTATGTGTTCAAATGTCGCCATGTTGAATGTGAGAAAATGTGTGTGGGGAACCTCTCTAGCATGAGTAGTGCCTCATTTGAGAGTTGCATCTCACTTTCTTTACTTTGTATTTCATATTTTTTTTTTCTATTACAAACTTGAAAATAATTGTAAATTAGAAAATATTTAGAAATGGGACTAAAAAATATCCTCTTTAAGACTCATGTTACTCATATTTTTTATATAGATGTGAAGTTTGCGGATGAAATATATTTAGGGAATCTTGGAGAAAGATATAACAGATCCAAAATAAATTTATAACCTATAATCTCAACATTAAAATAAATATTCCTTATGAGTGAGTCATTCCTCCATTAAGAGCACGACTATGATGAGATACCTAATGCATAAGAACAAGTCAAACAATATGAGAAAAAAGAGGTTTTCTAAAATTGCTTCAAACTTTGGCCACAACCCAAGGTTGGTAAGAAGTTTAAGGTTGCTAAGAACCCTAAATACGTTTTCAATTGCTACTATGTAATTTTTTTTTGGGAAGCTTGAAATAGATCAGGATCTACGACTCGATTGGGATCTCCAAGGTCTACGACTCTCCATATCACAGGCCTTCTGATTCTTTCTGCGGTTAGATCTGTGACTCGATCGGGCCTTTTGTAGTTAGGTCTGCCGGGTATGATTTAATAGGTCTACCGATTCATCTGTTGCCCTTACGTTTTATATTTCTCTAGATCTACAACTCTATTAAGATATAGAGCGGCTCTCCAAGTTGTAGATTTGTCGATTCTATAGCTTCTCTTTGGAAATCTTCTATACTCAATAGGAGAGCATTCTCCAGATGGCTCCTAGCTTCATGAAAATATGTTTTGGCTCAGTTTCGTCCACCTCTAGGGGTCAAGATCCTACCCATATCGTCAGTGAAGCCCCAGCTCCCATTTTCCAGCTGGTCCAGGCCTCACTTGATGAGGCTTTGAAGTTCTCTGAAAGTGCCCTAATCTATTGATTCAATGGTTTTTGGCTACGGCTGACAGTTCTCCGCAGTTGGATCTCGGAGGTATGGAAGCCTCTAATTCCTTATGCAATTAATATCTACCCCTGTGCTAGGGGTTTCTTTATAGTAGATTTTGAAAATCCTAAAAGCACACAATGTATTCTAGATTTTGGCCCTTGGTTTTGGGAAAAATCGGGCCTATTTATGAGGCCATGGAACCCATCAATCGATCCCTCAACAACAGTGATAACCTCAGCACCAGTTTGGGTGAGATTTCCAAACCTAACCTTGCATCTCTGGAATTTATTTTCGCTAAAAGCCATCGAAAATGCAATTGGGAAATTTTACTACAAGTGCCTAGAAATAGGGGAATATTCTAGAACCACCTATGCACGCATCTGTGTGCAAATGGACTTCAACATCGAATTCCTAGCTAAAATACATCTAACAAGTAAAGACTATGTGTGGAACCAAAAACTTGATTATGAAAGTGTCCTCTTCAGATGCCTATCCTGCTTTGAGATAGGCCACCTAGCCAAAAATTGCCCAAAAGCCTCCTAGAAAATTTCTGCTGGAAAAAAGCACCGCAGATCTACATTGTGGGAAGGAGCACCAGAGGAACACTACATTGTCATCAAAGAAGAAGACTCTCGTGAAAAATCTGAATCACAAGAAATCAGGCAAGAAAGAAACAATTCTCAAGGCAAGCAGGGGGAAATCCTTTCCCAACAACAAAAGAGTGAACTTGACAACCCAATACCGCACAAAATAAATCTCCATTTAACAACAAAGTAGATCTCCTAGACCAAACTTCTTCTCCGACTAGTTTCAAAAGGACGAACACAATAGATTGTGAAGCTAAGACACTAATGTCCCAAGAATCAGAAGAGATGAAGGAGATGCAAGATAAAGAAAGTTGGAAGACCGTAGAGAAAAAAATAAAGCTACAACACCAATCTCTCCAAGAAAGACGAGGAGACAGACAATTAGAAACTAGGAATGAAAATTATGGGTCCGATAAACCAATTTGGTCTCAGTGGATAGTAACCACCACCATCACATTGTATCTAATATTTTTCCTACCCCATCCACTTTTAACTAGGTTATATTGGGAAAAATATAATGTTATAATATTCCATTTTATGTTATATTTTCCCTCAAGTGGTCCACTTTTGATTGTAATTTTTCTTTATATTTGAAGTTTGAAATAAACGAACTTAACTATATAATTAATACAGGGGATTGTAAATATTAAGTAAAATGTAATAATATTACACTTTAATTAGTATAATTGTTATTCCCCACACCCATGGCTAATATATTTTATAAAATTCCTTTCACCCAATTCACATTTTATTAAAAAAATACTTTATATTTGAGGTTCATAAGTAAGCTTAACTCCTATGTAACATTTGAGCCCAGTTTGGTAGAGATGTTGTAATCATTAACATTTTGATTTGGTAAAAATAAAATTAAAAAACATAAAATTTATATTTATATTTATAGCTAAAATTATAATTAATAATTAAACCAGCATACACTACTACATGTAGGGGGTGTTAAGACAATATTTAAGACAATATTTGAGTCAATTGTCTTAACTTAAGACAAAAAGGAACTTGTGTATTGTCTTAAATATTGTTTCTAAGCGGTTGTCTCAAAATATAATGTCTCAAAAATTTGTCTCTATAAAGACAGCATAGAACACATATTATTATTGTCTCTATAAAGACAAGAATTATTGTCTATTAAGAGACAATTTGATTTGTCTCTCTCGAGACAATTTCATTTGTCTCTCCAGAGACAACTTCATTTGTGTCTCTTTAGAGACAATTACATTTTTGTCTTTTTAGAGACAATAGTTGAGATTAAGAACATATTGTCTCTATAGAGACTCTATGTCCATAATTCAAACTATTGTCTCTCTAGAGACAACATAAAAATTATTTAAAAAACAATAAATAAAATCATAATTCAAGCTATAGTCTCTCTAGAGACAATATAAAAACTTATTTAAAAAAATAAAATAAAATCATTTTGAATGTTCTTTCAAAGTAGTTTCACATTCAAAGTTCACAAATAGTACTCGTGTATGAGAGAAACCACCACAAAAATTCCTGTCTGATAGAAACCAGCGCATATGGGTTATTAATATTACCTTTGTTTAGCAAGAGGGGATTCAATTCATACTATATTTATGCCCAAGTTTTACTACTTCAAATGGGAGTCAGATTTTTGGATTTAAGATGGTACCTTAGCTTTGATAAGCATTCCATCTCCCGATTTTACTATAGTTAAAGAAGAATCTGTAGACTGTTGAATGGAAATGACTTTAGATTTAGACATTGCGAGTCTTTATGCAGAAATAAATCGAGAGCCCAATTAATGAAATGGTGATACCTTTATGTGTTCGATAGACAACATACCCACAAGAATACCCAGGCAGGCTTGATAGCCATAGTTGTCAACTGTGCAAGATTGTAGGAATTTCATTGGTGGCAGATATGGGTTAGTTTTATGCTTCACTCATGTTATCAAAAATATAGCTTCATCGCTCAACTAGATTCAACAGTATTATAGAGTGAGTATGATATCTAGAACTGGATTACGCAATATTATAGAGTGAGTATTCTTTCGCTTGAACGGTCTGTAGTGGAACGTTTTTATGCCTGCCCAGTTATTTTAACTTCTTTTTCAAAATATTTTTGATCATTGTTGAAAATTAATAGTCTGAACAGACTCATCACAAATATTCTTTAACTGATCACTTATCAAAAGCTTATGAGGTTTCATATGTAGCCCGTGAATTATTTTGATTTTAACTTAGGAAGACTCGCTTATTACGTAGGGTCAACCGATACTTTTTACCACGAAAACATTGACAGTTGCAACAAAAAGTGTCCCGGATGAAAACAATATTGCAAAGGGAGGATTTGGCCCATATACAAGGTATTAGCTCTTACTTTATAATATCAGTTATTTTGATAGTCTAG
>APFE030094074.1:0-10424 GCA_000404065.3 Pinus taeda | reverse complement strand
TGGAAAAAATAGATGGACTTCTATTTTTAGACCACAGCGGAGGGACACCACAGCGGAGTGACTGCTCAGTCTAAATATAGAACAGTCAAATATTATTAGCTCATAATAATATTTAGACTATAAACTTTGTCTTATTCTCTTGGAGCACTTCAGGATGAACTACGGATGTGGTACATGCAGATCCCAGAAGTAAATACGTGGTTCTTATGGGTTGGTTAATATTTGCATGCATGACTTCAGTTAGAACTCAAGTGAGTTGCGTTTAGTGGACTGGAGGTGCAGTTGATGGAGTTGTGTTCAGTTTAGCTTTGTTAAACTGGTTGTATTTAGTCTAACTGGCAAATAGACTAGAGATGAGTTGTGTGAATTAGTTATTAATTAATTCACAAGTTATTAACTCATAATACAACTAATGAATACATCAGTTAACTCAGTTGCATGTCAGTGCATGTTCAGTTCAGCAGGGACAGGTGTTAGAGAATCAGATTGCTATCAGTTGTGACTATAGTTGTGCATCAGATCTTGCAGAATCAAGGGATTGAGTATGCCAATGAGTTTGATCATGTATTTGCCCACATTGTAGCTTGTGCTCACGTGATTTTTCCAAGGAAATACGTGGTTGCCTTGGAATTATCATCAATTTCTCATGCAGGTATTGAGCAGAGGAGGCAGGCAAGCAGTGGAATAGATTTGGAGATCAGATCTAAGCTGTATTGTGTGTAACATAGGTGGAGATACTTGTGAGAAGTATTATGCTATGTAATGTTACATGACTCAATCATTAATATATAGATAGTTGGGGTTTTTAGCGAGATGCTTTCCCCGGGATACATACTGTGTTAATGTGTGAATGCTCTTGATGTTTTATTGTTATTGATGCTGCTATATTGATGATCAACGTAGAAGAGCTTATGTATTGTGTATGTTTTCCGCAATAGTACATGATCAGGATAATCTCTGTTGAATATGTGTTAAATTATTCAAAATTTCTACACAATGCACTAAAAGTGCTTTAAAAAGTTAAATTTTTTCAAAAAGTGTTACAAGCGTAATTGGATAATATTATTGCTTACAGTTTAATATTATCCTTCAATGCATATTATAAGATTGTAGGCTTATCAAATTATCTTCATTGGTTTGCAAGCCGATCATATAATTTTTTTGTAGGCTTAGCTATTATTGTTGTGATGGTTGTTAGAACTAGCTTGATGTCTTTGGTGATTTGACCAGTCGGGTTAATTCATTGATATAGTTGTCAGGAAGAAGTACTCAAAACAAGATGCTTGTCAAAGGCACTGCACCAATGAGGTTTCTTCTCACATGCAACAATGTTGTATAGAATAAAGTGGCTCAGATTGATGATAAGGAGCAACGATGACAAGTTCAATTCACTTGATTAGGCATGGCAACTGGAATTTCACATATAAGATTATTTGACCCTAAAAGGTGCAGACGATGTGTTCTTGCATGCCATATTCCACTACAGTGCTCGTATAACTTAACAAGAATATGATGGACAACATTTTTAAAGTGTGCCATTTTTTATTGTTACTGACAAATAATGATCATTATTTTTTGGCTTTATTTATTGATCTCATGGCTGAATATGTTGATAATGGAGAAGTGTACTATAATTGAATGGTTTATTTGGTTATTTATACATTTGCCCCCCCTTATATGAAGTTTGAAATAAATTGAAAAAATTAGAGATAGCAAAACTACGTTTTATATATGACTCGATGGACATATTGTTCCCTAATATAGTTGGAATAATTCAAAATATTTATATTGCATTATGTATTTTACTTGATGTAATTAAGTTTTTTTAAATATTGTGTATTTTGTCAATGTTAATGTAGAACATATCACTTTCTTCATTTTATTTGTTTTTGTAATACATAAATATTATTGGGTTCAAATGATAACAACTCCAACAAGTTGATCTATAAGAAATAATCAACAAATTAAATATGAAGTTCAGCATACAGTTCAATGCAACTATAACAATAAAATGATGTTTTTCCAAATGCATATATGGAAAGTAGAACAACTAATTATGATTGTTTTTAACTACTTAAAGGTTTATTTCTACGCCTTCTTAAGTATTTTTCATTTTTAATGAGTTTTCATGATTGTAATGCATCAAAACCAATAGACCAGAAATCAAGATGAAAGATTATAGTGAATTATGTTTCCATCTCTGATACTAAACTTGGATCAATTATATGATTGGGGAGTAGATATATGTGTATACCTTGATTATTATAATGTTAGATATTCCATTAATAAATTTGATTGAACTACACTAAACTATTCTATACAATTGATTTGTAATCAAAATGACACAACTTAATTGCAATCACAATGTAATTCCATTGTCTAAACTATAACCACAATGTCATTCCATTAATAGCTTTGATTATGTTGGTTCTTAAACTATTCGCTTATGAGAATAATCTAAGAAGAAATTCATTGAGGAATTATTCCTTCGTACTTCAGGTGATTAGGGAAAGTATCCCATATACCATAGGGGTATCCCTGCATATACTTATAAAAAATTTCAATAAGAAAATTGAATAAGACTAGTTATTGCTAATAATAGAATGTATAGAGTATGTGCTTAGTATTCAAGTGAATATTTTAAGCATATAATAATTGTAAAAAAGGTTTTAGGATGTGCAATTGTTTTCTCAATAAGAAAACAAATCAATTGATAAACACAACATTATTGAAATAGGAATTTCATTAACAAACTGTTAAGAATTATATTAATAAGTCAGGATAATTCGACATAGACCTTGAGTGATAAACACAGGAAACTAATGAAATTAAACGAATAATAATTCTGAAGTAGATAATACTAGTTTAGTTAACAAATAGGATAAAGTTCCACCTTGTGTAATAAACATCTTAAAGTATGAACCTTCAATAGTAAAATTTTAAAATACGAGAAATTAAGTAAATGAGATGCTAAGTGAATCACAAGTCAAATTCAAAATTCATAACATCATATAATGAATTTAGACACACAAAATTTTGTGGCTGACCCCACCAAAGCGAGAAACAAGGTCATATATAATATTTAAGAAATAATTGTCTAAAGGTAACTATCTTTTTTAAAATAGACAAATATTAAACTTAAATAATTTTATTATAAATAATATTATTATGCGTGCCTCCTCATATTAACATAAAACTTGGATGTATTGAGCTTCCTCAGCGTGGTAGCTTGTGACGGGATTTGGGATCCCAACTTTATGGACTTGGGCAATTTAGCAATATTAAAATCCGTTTCTTTCCATTCTTCAAGTTGATTGGCGACTGAATGCATTGGCAGAATTGCTTCCATAGTAGATGCAACTTGGTGCAAAATAATGTTATGATTTAAACGTTCTTTTACTCTGGCAATATTATCCCAATTTGTCGGTGACAACCATGGTATATTCTTGTATTTAGTCACTTCTACCATTAAGTATGACTTAATCTGGTAGCGAGATGTGGGGAGGTTTTGTATGACTTTATCTATCATAGTGAATATGTTGAAATCCTTGCATAAATAATTAATCACTAACTCAGGAGAAATGGCTTCTTCACTAACAATAGATAGGAAACCAAACTGAGGAGAAATGGCTTGTTTACTAACAATAGATAGGAAACCAAGACCCTGCTGAGTGGTCTTCAGTTTATCTTGAAATTATACATCCAAGATCAACCAATTGTCTTTTCCCCAAAATGAGGGACCCAGAATCTATGTAAATAATTCCATTTAGCTCTAAATTTATCAATCTCCTTCTTCTTCTTCTCGAATTTGTCCTTCATCAACAACATGGACATTTGTTTTTCTTTTATCATACACAGAGAATAGATGCAATCATCCTTGTTAGGAAAGTTCATGTCTATAAGTGTTTCATCTTAAAGAGTATTAATAAAGTATATGAGTCGCTCAACATCTTTCAATCTCTCTTCAAGCACAAGGGAGATGTTCTTAGCATCCAATTTAGCATTTTTAATTGCTACCTTTTCACAATCTGTCAAAATCATAACATAAGAGTGGAAAACTGAAATCGTTTGGTTAATCTTCCTGCATATCTCATCTTTGACTTAGATGAGGACCTGCCTACTAGCTGATGTTACTTTAATAATCTCTTGCAAAGACAAGATTTCACTCTATTTATCCTTCAAGGTATTTTGTATTTTCTCAAGGATTTCATCCTTCAATTACACTGATCAAGCCCCTCTTTTTAAATTTTGTTTTTTTTGTAACAACCCTAGTCAAAATTGCATGTAATAAAGTTAATAAAGACAAAATAATAACTAAGGTCATGGGACACGTATTCCAAGCTATGTTTTGGGCAAAACATCCTAGTGTGGATGTCTGTTTGGTTTATTATGGATGAGGGAAATTGGCAAAGGCAAAGGCTTTGGAAAGGGATGAGGCAATAATTGGCCTTTTATTTATGAAAATAATGGAAATTAGGATAAAATGAAGCTAAAAGGTCATAGGTTTCATGTGAGGAGGAAAATGAAGGAAAATAATGGAAAATTGAAGAAAATAGAGGCTTCATTAATAAAAAGATTCTGAGAATCAGTTGGTACCTTTTGTCAATTTAGTTTTAGAGATCTCTCTCTATTCTGTCTCCCTCAAACTCTTGGAAAATTAGAGCATTCTTGGAGAACTCTAGCATTGGATCAAGGAAAGCAAAGGAAGGACCAAGAAGGTAAGGATCAAGCAAGGAAGAACAACATCAAGAAGCTACAATGGGATTATTTGCAGGTATCAGTTTACATGTGTGATTTCCTTGCTATATTTGGCATTCATGGTACATGCATGTGTGTATTTGGTTCTCTTGCGATCATTGGCATGTATTTTTCCAGGTATGATACTGTTCTTCAGCCTTTCCTTGCCATATCTGGATAAACATGGTGTGATGGGTTCTCTTGTATTCGGTTGAGTTGGATCTTCGAATGGTTTCAAAACAGAGTGAGTTGGTCTTTGGAGGAAAGAAAGTAAGGCCTAGGAATCCCTGGACCAAAGAAGGTGGGATTGCAGTAAAGTCAATTTTTGTTTGCCTTGGTGGGCCTAGGAATCCTTGACCGGTGAATGGTGGGATATACGTTAAATCCTAGAGGTGTGCACCCTTGATCAAGCCTAGGTATCCTTGATCGATGAATGGTAGAATATACAGTAAATCTTGGAGGATGGACTCTTGATTAGGCCTAGGGATCCTTGACCATTCTATGGTGGGATATATGGTAAATAATAGAGACTAGGGGACAACAAAATTCCTCACGGTGTAGGTGGAGAAATCTGGTGGCATCCATGCTTATTTAGGGCCTAGTGATATGGTGGGGATTGGGGTAAATCCTAAGGAAACCTGGTTTGGTTTGTTTTTGAGACCCACATTCATGCTTGAAATATGGCACGAGGGTGATTAGCTGAACGAAATACTTGGTTCATCCAATATATGGTTGGGTGGTTTGTAGAAGTCCCAAACCTAGTTGGATTTTGCGTTCATTAATAAGAGCTTCTTCTCCTTGGTATTTCATGTGTGAATGTAATAACTTATATGTGGATTTTATAGTTGTTGTATCCTTGTTATTTCTATTGGTTATATGTTGGTTATGAGTATGTTTTAGGACAGACTTGATGTATGGATTCCATCATGTTTTTATTAGCAATTGAAAGTACAATGAATACATGACCTAATAGATGATAATGCAACTATTTTGATATGGTAACAATGCTTCTTTACAAATCTCAAATAAGTATGAGACCCCTATGCTCAGATCTATTGCTATGACTTGTATATTGCATAATTTTGACATGTTTGATGAAATGCATGACATGGCTAGTAGGGGTCTAGTCAAGTCCTTACTCAAGTGTTTTCATTAGTACCTTTGTTTCAATGTCATTTATAATTCCTGAAAGTTTCATGAAGTTCTGGGTAGTGGCCTGAGTCCCCGCCCTGAAAAAATGGCATAGAATTTGGGGTGGCTTGCTCAGAACTAGTTGAAAAAGTCCACAGTCAATGGCATGCCTTGCTATGGGAGGAAATGGAAGGTTTAATTTGCATGCATGGCTTGTCATGGGAGTAGATGAGGGTCTAGAATAGTGAAATGTCAAGTTGTCTCAAGGGTTGGTTATCTGGAAAGGTTGGTTGACTCCTGAAAGTTTTGTAGCATGTGGAAGGTTAGAATGGTTTTGTTTTATTGGTTCCACTTCCTTAGCTATACATGGGGAGTTGAATCACATCATAGTAGCCTCTTGTCACATATTTACCCCAGCGGAATGATTTACTTGGGTAAATGTGAGAGGAGGGTGTTATAGAGTGGTATCAGAGCTAGGTTCACCCCTTAAGTTGCATGGGCGGTGTGTTGGTCATGCATTCATGTTGGTGGCATATATGTGTTCCTTATGCTTGTGGTCTATGTGCTTGTTGAATATGCATGGAATTGGTCATAGTTGATGCTTGTGGTTTATGGCATGCTGTGTTTATCAACTTTTCCATGTGAAAAGTTGATTGTGTTTTTTTGGATGTGGTCATCATGAGTGCATCTCAGTTGTGCATTGGTCATGCATGTTAGTGTTTATATGTTGTTATGAATACATTGGAATGATTGTAGTTGTCATGCATGAGGTCATGGTATGTGGTTGGTATGGTCATGCTTAATGACTAGATAATGATTTAAATGATGATTAAATGTTGATATAATTATGTTTATATATGTATTGCGCTAATTTGGTTGGTCTTGCAAATGAGATATCCTCCCTTGCACTACACTGAGGTACTTTGGTTTGTTTATGGTTTGGTTTATATGACATGATATAACTTGTAGGAAAGAGATCAAATATGACTAAAAAGATGATCGACTACAGTTCATGAGATTCTCCCTATGGGTTAGATGAGAAGTGTGGTGTTGGGGATTCTTCTGACTTAGCAGACACATTGAGAAGCTTGAAGGTAGAAATAAGGAGTTGCAAGGCAGATAATGGAAGGATCATTTAGGCATAGGAAAATCAATCAGAAGTTAATGCAATAATCCTTCAGAATTTGTAAGAATTACAGAGACATGGACCACTTCAGATCAGCCATCAGCATGAGGACATGAAATATGGGCATATGGCAATAGGTCTCACGGTGGGAACAAGTCAGATAAGGATGACATGATCAGAGATGGAAGGCACTTGGATACTCCAGATAGGAGAGGTGATGGACATAGGTTCTATTCTAGTTCTAGTTCTGATAGGCATTATTATTGCCATCATTATCATCCTTATAGGAGGAGTAACAGGGGATATTTTCCAAATGAGTTCAAGGAAGCGAAGCCACCTACCTTTCATGAATAATTGAAGAAGTTGGAGGATGAATAAGCATAGCTACTTGGGATAAATAAATTATTTGATCTACGTGAGTACATAGAGAATATCAAGGCTAGAGTAACTATCTTTGGCCTTAAAGGGAAAGAAAACATCTGGTGGGAATATGTGAAGCGGGTTATAGACATCAGGACATAAGAGTTGAGCTGGTATGAATTCAAAAGACTTTTCAGGAAGATCTATTTTTCAGAGAGGTGCTATGAAAACAAAGCCAAGGAATTCTATGAGCTAAATGTTATCAACTTATTTTACCCCTAGGGATAGTGTTCCTTAGTCCTCATGGTTGTGTGAGATTTTCTAGGCCTTTAACCTTCTTTTTCTAGTCATACTTTCCATTCGCATGGATGGAGCCCTATGATAATGACTGGAGCTTCCCAGTTGCTCCTAGGCCTTCCTTGTGCCAGTAGTTGTGTCCTTTTCCAGTCTTTTATATGCCTACAATTGGGGATGTATTCTAGACTGTCTTGGTCCCTAGGAGATTAATTCGACTCATAACTTCTTCGAGTTGGTCAGGACTTATCACTTAGAAGTTTCCATGACTTCTCATCATCCTGAGTGTCTACGTTCATCATCTTGGGACCTCTCTTCTACCTATTTATATTGGATCATTTGAGAGGGTCAGGCTAGTTTTGGAGAGTGAGATTCTTGGTGAGCTAGAGATCTCGAGTCTATGCTACTATCTTGTTGCTAGAGAGAGATTGTGAGGTTCTTGTTGCTTGAGTATTACTCTTCATGCTCATTTCATTGTTATAGTGAGGAGACTCGGCCAAATCATGGAGAGGAGGCTTTGAAGTGAAGGTATATGGTTATGATCTAATTTTTTCATGATTAATAGAAACATATGTTCCTTCCCTGTATCTATCGGTATTCATCATGCTTTATAGTTTTTTCTATGATATTTTGATCTAACAGTCTTCCAAGGAAGGTCACTTTTTGTCTTCATTTGTTTGTGGTTGTCTGTATGGATCAAGATCAAGTGTGGAAAAGGTAGATCGCTTGAGTGGAGCACGAGAATTTTTATCAGACCAAAATTCCTTCCCCAATATGTGAGAACGCCAGGTGCACACATATTTCCTTGATGTATACAGAACCAACTGCATGATGCATGTTTGATCACTTGGGTTGGGCCACTATTGTATCACTATTGGTCTTTCCTTTTGCTATCTAGTGATCTGATTTAAACACAAGATCGTGGAGCAATATCTCCTTGCATGAAAATTTAGATGCAATAGAAGTGGTTCTTTCAATGAGATAATTCTTGATTTGTGTCCAATTTTCATCTGGTTCCCATTGATTTCTCTCCTATCTTGGTTTGTTCAATTTTCTCCAATTTTTCTAACTCTTTACGACTATTTTGAAGGTTTATTTTTTGAATATTTTTCCTTTTTCTTGGCTTATGTACAAGTTTTTAAGGAATTATTAGTTTTCTCCCCAGTCACTCCCACAGGGAGTCATTCGTGTGATTGGAGAATCCTAGTTTCTCTCTTTCATTTACCAATAGAGAGATCGACTGAATTTAGCTTGTCTTGTGCATGCGACCCAACTTCTAGCCATGAAAAATCAATTTTTACCTTCAGAAGTTTTTGTTTTGAGCTCTCTATTTACTGGATGGATTTGGTCCAAATCTGTTTTCTTTTGTTTGATTTCCTTATACTTTTTTTCCTTCATTGGCAGAAGGTTTTTGTCTTGTATTAGGCATTGATATTCTTATTTTAGGTGATCTATTGGAGATCTGTAGGATCTATTTGTTTTTCTTGTTGTTAGTTGTTGATATCTATTAGATTTGAGCTATTTCTTATTCATTGGTTGGGATCATCCATTGCTTGTGTTATTCAAGGTTCCCTTGAAGGATTATTTGTGTGCTTTGTTTGAGGGCTAGTGTTCTCATTTCTAGATCTCAATTTCATATTTGTTTGGCTATGTTTGGTGACTTCTTGGATCTACTTCATATCTCATTTTCATATATTTGGGTCCTTTATGCACTTTTGTCACTTTTTTTTGAGTGATCTCTATTTTTCTTTCGATTATTTTCATCACAATTGGTGGTGTTGTGATTGGTTGTGAAACTGTTATCTAGGAAAGTTCATTTGAGTGTGTTTTAATTGTATTATAGCACTATGATTTGATCTTGTCTAGGATTTCTTGCCTCTAGGGTTTGTTGTTGACCTTTGTAGAACATTGGCCTTAGTTGAGTAATTGTGTTACAACCCTAGCATGTTTACATTTCCTTCCTTCTTCCAATTTTGGCTTTTGGTTTGATCTCTTTGAGTGTGTTTGTTTGTTTGACTTTGTTTTCCTAGATTTAATGCTTTTCAAGCGCTTTTCGTTCTTGCTTGGAAACTTTTCTTTTGGTCTCTTCTTGGTTACTTTGATTTTCCTTTTTGGTTTCTTTTTGGGTTATCAATATAAAAAAAAAGGGATAATTTTCATATTATAATTTAGTGATAGGTGCATTAATAGGAATTGGTGTGTTGCGTGGAAAAACTCTTACCCTATTGTATTTAGAATTCATCGAACTAAAATGAGAATTTTCAAATAGCTACATTAGGGTTACTAATAAAGAGTCATTCACACCATTTTAGTTTCACACCACATCCCAATTGTGTAAACAACAACCATTTAAAATCAGTGCATTAATTAAAATTAACTACACTCATCTTTTTTTTTTATTGGTAGCACACAAACACTAGCTTAGGCTAGGGTCTTGGAGATAGGGGTATGAGTTAACTGCTCCAAGACTACAAACCACACTTAGTAGCTTGCAGTAGGGAGTTAAATCCATTTGTAGTAGTGCAGTCTGGGAAGCCCTTCTAACAAGAGGGTTAAGCATGAGATCACGCTTGGGCTAGGCGGGGTGACATGACCTGTTTCACTTAGTTTTAGGTGGCGCGATATAGCATAATTTGCACACATACAAAAGGTGTTATTAGCATTTGTTGTAGCACTTGGGGACCAATTGGGAGGCAACTCTCAAGGGAATTTTGGTCTTGGCTCTCTAAGTTAAGTGTCATTCCCTTGTGTGTGGATTTGTCCTATGACTTCCCCC
>APFE030094069.1:0-27439 GCA_000404065.3 Pinus taeda | reverse complement strand
GTTTCTTAGTGTCAGGACCCTTTTGACCATTGAAATGGTCTTAGTCCTGTTGGCAATTCCCATTTTGATCAGCTGAGAACTTGTTCTGTAATTTAGCACATTAATCATTCTGGTGGCAGCCTCAGGCATACTGCCAAGAGATGCTCTTGCCCTTTGGATTTCCCTGTGTGCTTTTCCAATGAGCCCAATTTTCTCATGAATGGCCTCAATGTATTCCCACTGGTCAGTGATGGATTGGCCAATATTGGCCCATAGGATTCTCTTGAGCTCAGCTGTAACTTTGTCCAGTGTGAGCTCTTTTTCTAGCTCATTTATTCTCCTTTTGAGAGTTTTTACCTCTCTTTCTCTCTCAGCTATATTTTGCTTGGATTTGTCATATTTTTCATTGATCTTAGCCAGAGTTTCTTTAGCTTGATTCAACTCTGACATTTGGGCCTCCAAGACTTGAATTTCATTTATCAGCTTCTGCATATCAAGGCTTTCAGCCTACTCTGTTGTTGGTACTGAGTTGGAGGGTGCTGCTTGCTCTGTCTGTTGACTGGGAGGGGCAGTGGTTTGAGGAGCTTCCTCCAGATTGATTGTTTCTGGAGGAGGCTGTGAAGTTTGGCCTGCTTCCTTTTGTTGCGATGCTGCCTGAAGTGCAGCCTATGATTCCTCCAACTTCTCTTGTGTCTGGATGAGCTGTTTATATAGTGTTACCAACATAGCTGCTGCATCCTTGTCCTGTCTCAGCTGGGAAACTTCTTCAGTTTGAGGATGAAGAGTTGCTGGGATTTTTATCATTTTCCTTAGTGTTGCCATATCAACATCCCTTAGCTTCAACAGCTCCTGCACTGCTTTGACATCTTTAGGATCATGCCCAAGCTCTATTATGATTTCCTCCAGAGCTTTGATCCTGTTGTCGTTTTCTTGAGAGGATGCCCTTTCTAACTCAAGTTGTGCAGTTGTATTATTTAGGCTATTTTGTAGCCTGTAGTTCACCAATGTCTTGTCTGCTAAGGAGGCATACACCATCTCACCCGTTTGCTTGTATAATTCGATCTGATCCATCGGGTGGACGTCCTTGGCCAGGACCTCAAGGTTGGTCCTGATGTAATCGGCAGCTGACTGTGGTTGCTGCACGGATGGTGTGAAATGGCTCATTATCATTTTGCCCTCATGTACATCATAAGCAGTAATGAGTCTTTGCTGGTTAGTGGGAGCCATTTTCAACAAATGATTATACAATTGCAGCCTTATGGGTTCATTTCTCTTCTTAATATCCTTGAACTGCTGCTTGATACTTTGTTCACCTGCTCTTTGTTGGCTTGAGGAGCTAACTTCTCCTGCTGCTGCCCTCTCTTGTTCCTGCTGGAAGGAACTTGCTGAGGCATCCATGCTAGGTAGGCCCATGCCCGAAGATTGCCCTATTGGCATATCTTCCTCTGAAAATGGATTTAACCTTTGCCTCTTCTCCCCTTGAGTTGTTGATGTAGTGAGGGGAGTCTCTCTGTTCCTTTTCCTGCTTATGTCCTCTCTTTGTGGGGTTTGGAGGACTGAAGCATCAACTCTTGATTCTTGCCTAGGAGGCACCATTTGTGCTGGCTGCTGTTCAGTGACCATTGGGGCCTCTGCCATTTTCTCTTTTTGCCTTGGCTGCTCCTTTTCTGGCTGCTGTTGTACCTGTTGCTGCTGCTGAACCTGTTCTTGCTGTACCTGTTCTTGCTCCATCTCTTTTCCCTTGCCTGTGCTGGAGGCTTGATTTGTGGCTTTGACTATCTCCTGATGCACTGTGGAGGATGAGGCAGCTGCTCCTACTTGAGGGTTTGGAAGAGAGAATACCTGTGCAGGAAGTTCCAAGTCAGCCATCTTAATAAGATTTCTTCTTGCTCTTTCATTTAGTTCTTCTTGTGTAATAGGTTCCTCTAGTGTGCCTCTCTTCCATTTTGATTGATTTGCATATTGTTCTATGTGAGGCAACCTTACATGGTCATAACTAGAGAGCCTATATTTGACCCTTCTTAATGATATGAAGTGATTGGGGTCATAAGGTTTCCAGAGGAAACTGGTCTTTAGGCCAAGGCTTTCTAGCATTCCGTCAGCTTCTTTCCAGCCTTCCTCCCTTTTGTTTAAAACAAAGTGGCCCAATTGGTTTTTCACTTTCAGCTGTGCCTTCTTGCCTTTGCCTAAAAAGTTCTTTACATCAGCATTCCCAAATTGCCTGAAGTATTCAAGGGTAAACAATCTCATGGGCACATACTTGGGTAGTCTGTATGGGGGTAACTCACAACCATATATTCTGATAACGGTGTAGTTTTGGTAAAAATACCAATCCCCAATGCTGTATACCTTAGACAATTGAAGGATCCTCTGCATCTCATCTGTTAGTCTTGGAGGAGGTGTGATCAGGAATAGAGCCATGGCTGGATGGATGAAAAGGTTTATAAACTCACAGTAAGTGTATGGAGAATAAGCTCTGCAGTAAAAGACTGAGGCCCAATACACTATTGACCTTGGATTTCCTTGTGCATCCACCCTGTTCACACCAAAAGGGAATTTCTCATGTTGATAGTATAATATTAGGTGGTAGATGTAGGAGGAGTATCTGAACACCTTCTCCCTTGATAGGTTCATCAATTTCTCATGCATTTTGTCTGATATGTAGGTGGCATAGTCATAGCAGATTGGAGCTTTGCCAGGGGAAAACATGAGCATCATTACCAGTACAGTTTCATCAATATACTCAATTGATTTATAACCTAGGATGGGACTGATCATTCTGCAAGGTCTACGCCCAATTGGTTGAGGTAACCAGCAAAAATAGGAGGGTATTGCACAGTGTCAGAGTTAATAAACAATTGGTTCAGCTTTGTGATCTGAGCATTTGTCAGCATTCTAGCTCCTTGGTTTATTAGATCCAACAAAGACAGGGGAACCAATTTCTTCTCAGTCTTGAATTGCAGCATCTCTCTGATGGCCTCAGGGGTGATGTAGAACACAACTGAGCCTGAAGGGTCAAGCACAGCTCTCTAAGTGGGATCATAACATTCAACACATAGGTGAATTAGGTCAGGGAATTGGTTGACCTGAGGAAGCTTGAAGATTGGGAGGAAGGAATCCCAAATGCCCAATATATCTGTTCCAGCTACATGTTTGGCCTTTAATTCATTTAGCAGGTGGAGGTGGAATTTGCTTTGTGATAGGAATTCCTCTGCAATTTGGTAATCCAAGTCTGCTAAAGCTTGCCACTCCAATTCTCTCTGAGGGGCATTTAAAGGGGCAACATTGAGGGCCACAGGTGCTACTGGAGTTTCCATGGTTACTTGAGAACTCTGTTTTGTATGTAGATTAGTGTTACTTATGCTGAGTAACAGAAAGAGTATTTGTTGGAAGAAGAGGTGAATTGAGAAATAGAGGGCCGACGGGTCAATGGCAGCAATTGAAATACTGCACACAGCACTTGAGAAGGCAAATACTTTGTCTTTAACAGACCTTTTTTAGTAATTAGGTGTAGGTTTGGTTTCCCTGTTCACGACTGCCGAACAAAATGCAGGTTATGAGAAAGCTTGGGTAACAAGGCTTAGCTGGTGAACTTCGACCGTTAAATTTCAAATGGGAACTGGGTGTAGGGAAATTGTCGGTGAATTATGCGTTTTTCAGTGTTTTTAAGTGAATTTCAGTCAATTTGTAGACAAAACCAGGCACAGAGAGGATTCACAGGGATAAATACCTGGTAAACTTGATGGTCCGGGTCACAAATGCAGGTGGGTAGGCACGCTGAAGGTCTCCAGGTCGAATTCAGCAGGCTGGTGCAAATTTGGACGTAAAATGCATGCAGAAGGCGCAACAAAAGTTTATGCAAAAAGTGCAAAAAACGTGAAAAATTGGCAAAAATATGGATTTTTGGAACATTGGCGCCTTTTTCGGATGACGTCAGCATGATGTCATTGGGTGGGTCAGGGTCGGATGACGTCAGCATGAAGTCATCAGGTGACGTGATGGCTTATGAGTGGTCCACGGGGATGGTGAGGTGGCAGACAGGTGGAGCAATGGCGGACGGGGGCGCGGACGCAGCGATGACGCAGGCAGTGACGTAGCGGTGACGCTGGCAGGCAGATTATCGGAAAACCAGAAACCACAGGCGGTATCATATCGCACCGCTTATGATACGGAAGGGAATCTATCAGAGGGGGATCCGATACGCTGTGGGGGCGACGCGTGGCTGAGGCCTGACGTCAGCCTCTGATAGATATCAGATGCTATCTTTCAAACGTCAGGACCGGTCCGATATCCACGAGAGCCGTTGGATGAAAAGCACCCGATCAGATGGTCGACAGGCCGATAACCTGTCCGGATGATACGACATCGGGCGAGCAATAAAAAAGTATTTTTCACGGGATTTGTGCCCGGTGGGACCCTTGGAAATATTAACGGGTTTGTATGGTTTTTCCGTGTATTTCTTTATAAAGTGGCATATTGCTCCGAAACTTAGGATAAGTCGGAAAAATGGTTTTTCAACGTATTTCTTTGCAAAATCGCACATGGCTTAAAGCCTTAGGATAAGTGGGTTTTTCATGTAATTCTGTATAAAAGCGCACATAGGTCCCAAACTTAGGATAAGGCGGAAAAAGTGGGTTTTCCACGCATTTTTGCCTTTTGAGCGGGTCTAAGGGTGCAAATGGGTTTTTTCCAAGGTTTCTTAGGCAAATGGAGGGTTGAATTGGTAAATGAATTTTGAGGGAGACAAATAGGTAAGGCTTGGGTTCTTAAACTAACTAGATGTCAATTTAATTCCCTAGTAGTGAATCATATGGCTATAATGCCAAGGGGGGGATATTTATAGAATGCTTGGGGTTTATACACCATGTGTTATAATAGTAGGGGAAGGGTGGACATAGGGAATTAGATAATAGAAGTTAAGGGTTAATATGGGGGAGAGGGTGAATGAGGAGTGATAATCACTAAGTTTATTTGAAAACAACTTAGCTTAGGGAGTAGATCAAAATGAAAATAATTTTGCACAAGAAATGTGGCTCTTAAAGGAAACAAGAACCAACATAAAACCTTGAATTCTTTCATAAGCACAACTGGTGTATGGATATTAGTAATGAGTGTAAAACAAGGAAAAAATGGAAGTTAGACATGCTTCATTGTGATGTTTTCCTTATATTGACCAGCAAGATGTAGTTTGAAAGGAATATCACTTCTGCAACCCCATCTACCTACCCATCTATTTGCCTGGCATTTTTTGTTTCTTCTTGGAGGGTGCACTTGGACTTGCAGACCCTTATGTGCCTTTTATTTTCCATTGGCTTTTCTTTTGATTGCCTATCTAACACTACCCTTATTCCCTCCAAGGCCCCAGATTAAGCAGTTGGGAACCTTAGCTTCTCTGCCTAACTATTGGTCTGCCAAGATTAAACAGTTTGGACAGACTTCTTTCTCTATTCTACAACAGAAAATTGAAACATGGCATGATCCAGATTAGACTGTTGGACCATCCATCAAAATTTAGTAAACATGAAAGTATGTACACACCTTGTCTTCTCTTGGAAATATGGGATCTTTGTATCAGCAAAGCAGAGCATATTTGGCATTTGAATTTGCCAATCATGAAATATGAAACCTATTGGTATAGGTATCCAACACCCCCATCTTCCCATCAACCTCTGTACCACCACTAGGAACCCAAACTCCAGTTCTCAGTCCTACCGAACTTAGAGCCATGGCAAATAGATATGCCCCTCTCGTGATGCCTGCTCCACAAGGTGCCATGCCACAAGACTACCAGAGTAAAATTACCATATTTGATGGCACGGGATCCTACACAGCACAATGACATACAAGAAATATGAAAGATCATTTCGAATTGCATGAAATTGATATTTGAGATGTCCAAATGAGAATTTTTGCCCAAACTCTAGCTGGCAATGTGAGAACATAATTTATATCTCTGCCTAACAATACTGTAGATAGTTTAGAATTTTTTTAACAACAATTTTTACATTGATGGGAAAAGAAAAAGAACCCTCTTCAAATTCTTTCAGAGTATGAAAACATTAAGAGAGGATCAAATGAAATAGTTCAGGACTACTGCACTAGACTTAACAGTGTATACAATGCAATACCAATTGACATTAGACCCACACCTTACTTAGCTCTGATAAAGTTTCCAGACGTGTTTGACACTGATATGGCATTTCAACTTAGAGAAAGAAATCCACCAACTCTAGAAGATATGTAGAGTGTAGCAGTTAGTGTAGAAGCTAATCTGCTAGCAAAAAGAGCTAGGGTTAGGAACGAAAGAAGAGCACCCTTGAAAGAGGAAACCTCACCCTTTGAGCTTAAAATGGATTCCCTGGCCAAAGGAATGGGAAAACTGATGGACAGGATGGAGAACATGAAAATAAAGCCTTACTAGGACAACCAAGAGGCATCTCTAGTGAGAAATCCAAATTTTAGAAAGAATCAAAACCAAAACACTGGAAAAATGGACCTGATCAGAATATTAGGCCTCCTTTTCAAGAAAACTATGCTAAAACCTCCCATTCAAAAGACCATGAACAAGACACACAAATTAACTTAATGGGATTAGATGAGGAGGAAACTATCTTCCTGACTCAAGATGATCAAGAATTACACATGCTTCAGCAGTTCCAGACCCAAATTGGAGAATCATTCGACTATAAGCAAGGGTATGGTTCTGCTATCTTCGAAGTGCATAAATAGTACAATTTGAGGAGCAAAAAGAACACTGATGCTCCAAAACAAAATAAGAAAGCAGTACCAAATCAGCCTAAGAAAATTAAAGCAGTTCCAGTTAAAAAGCTCTCCAAATCCTCTCTATACCAAATCAGAACCCTCCTAGTCCCACCATTGTAGATGTAACCAATGACCAACCTTCTACTGAGAAACCTTCCACTTCAGTTCCCTCCAAGGAAATAGTGGAACAATCTCCAGAAATTATATTACAAAATCCACTAAAAAAGACTCTAAACACTAAAAAAAAAGAACACACTACTCCAAACCCTAGTGTTAAAATTCCAAAGATTCAAACAAATAAATCCCCTTTTCCTTTCAATTTGGGGGTAGAGGTAGCCAAATTGAAAATCTCAGTTCCCTTAACATAACTAATTAAACATGAAACTTACAAATCTCAAATAAGCAAATCATTAAACTTCGTTGAGAATGAAGACTCCATTAACTTATTTGATGATCAACCTGAGTTAATTTTCGGTCCTGATGTTAATGGAAAACAAGTGGAGGAGGGATACCACCCTTTTACATTAGCCTTAACATCCATGAAAAAATCCTACACAATGCTATGCTAGACTATGGGGCTTCACACAATCTAATGCCTAAATTATTTATGGAGAAACTAAACTTGGATATCACTAGGCCTTACAAGGACCTGTTTTCATTTGATTCAAGTCAAGTTAAGTGCCTAGGACTTATAAAAGACCTGTGTGTTTCCCTAGTCCAATACCCTACTAAGACCATTCTTATGGACATAGTTGTTGCTGATATACCACCTAAATATGGCATTCTGTTGTCTAGATCATGGGGGGCTAAACTCCAACGATCTATGCAACTTGACATGCCATATGCTACAATATCAGTCTTTGGACATCCTAAAAAATTGTATCGAGAGACCCTGATGAAGTATGTAGTGAGTAGCCAGGCTACGCCTCAAAAGTTTCCTATATATTCCACACATTCTGACATCGATTATTTCATTCTATATAATGTTGAAACAAACCAAGAAATTACTTCAAACAACATTACTTCAGAACCAAAAGAAATAACAGTTGCAGTAGAAAATCAAATTGTCATATTTCAATAGCTTTCGTATAATAAAGATGATAAAGATACCTTAGTTAAAGAAGATTTTGTTCCCTGAGACAATAAGAATTATGAACATGAAATTCTATGGCATCTTGAATTTGATGGCTCAGTGAACAAACTAGGTGTAGGAGCAGGAGTGTGGATTTACAACTTAGAGAATCATCAAACAGAGGGTCATGCCTACAGGTTAAACTTCAAATACAATAACAACATGGCCAAGTACGAAGCACTTATTTTAGGTCTCAAATTGGTGAAAAGGCAAGGAGCGATAAGAGTTTCTATCATGGGAGATTCTGAGTTGGTTATAAAACAAATCAACATTGTATATTGACTATAGATCCTAGGTTAGGTTTTTATAAAGGAACAATTGCAGAAATATTAAATACTATTTTAGAAACTAAGCTTGTAGTCATTCCAAGAAAACACAATATGCAAGCTCATAGTTTAGCTATGTTTGCCAGCACTTGTAGGTTACCATTTCAAGCTAACCATAAATACACTGTTGAGGTTAGGCACAAACCTGCTATCCCTGACAACTTGAAAAACTGGCAAGTATTCATTAATGACCAATAAATAAACAATTTTCTAACTTTAGATGATGAAGTTGTGAATATAAACATAGATACTGACATAACATTAGATCTTGATTTTACAGATAAAATAGAAATTAACAAATTAGAAGAAGAAGAGATAGATAGATTCCATCCCACAAAGTTTACAAAATCAGATATTCAAAACCTAAAGAAAATTTAAATTGATGAGATAATTGATGAAGACTCTGAAATCATCAATCTCAAAGGCAACTTTTTGCCCAAAGGATTAACTCTTTTGGAGGACTTGTTTGATTCAAATGCTGTCCCTAGAAAGCGAAAATGGAACCCTTAAAATTAGACATAGAGGATTATAACATAGGCTCTGAGGAAGATCCTAAATTGATAAAAAATTAAAAGTATTTACCTCCTAATGAAAAAGAGAAATACATAGAACTTCTAAAAGAATTCCAAAATGTTTTTGCTTGGAGTTATGAGGACCTTAAGTCCTATGACACCAGCATAATAAAACACACGATCCCCCTAAAAGAAAACCAGAAACATTTTAGACAGAAGCTTAGAAGGATTAATCATATTCTATTGCCTTTTATTGAAAAGGAAATCAAACGAATGTACGAAGCCAAGATCATAACACCAATTAGATTCTCTGACTATGTTTCTAATTTGGTGCCCACAAGAAAGAAAACTAGTGAAATTAGATTATGTGTTGACCTTAGGAATCTCAATAAAGTTTCACTCAAAGATAACTACCCCCTTCCCATGATGGATCACATATTACAGAGGGTAGTAGGTTCAACCGGAATCTCACTATTAGATGGGTTCTTTGGTTATAACAAGATTTTAGTCCACCTATACGATCAAGCAAAAATGGAATTCACCACTCCTTGGGGCACTTTCATGTATGTGAAGATGCCTTTTGGGTTAAAGAATGCAGGGTCCACCTTTCAAAGAGGTATGGATATAGATTTTGCTAAGGAAATCCATGACTTCCTTGTAATATATTTAGATGATATCACATTATTCTCTAAATATGATGAACAACACCTAGATCATCTAAGGTGGGTCTTCACCAAGTGCAGGAAGTATGGAATTTCTTTGCATCCTAAAAAATCTTTATTTGCATTGGAAGAGGGAAAATCGTTAGGCCACATAATCTTTGAATATGGTATAAGAATTGAAGCCATCTTACAGATACCACACCCTAGCAACATCATAGAACTAAAAGCATTTTTGGATAAAATAAACTTTCCCAGAAGATTTATTTCTAACTTAACAGAACTAATTAGATTATTAAATAACATGTTGAAGAAAGATTCAAGTATTAAATGGACACTTGAGGCTAAGAATTATTTTGAATATATTAAGCTAGACTTGACACAAACACCAGTTCTAATCAGTCCAATGTTTGATAGCGATTTAATTATATTTTCTTTCACTTCAAAACACACCATTGATGCAGTCCTACTGTAGAAGAATGATTAGGGTTCTAAACAACCCATTGCCTTCTTTATCAAATCCCTAAGGAATGCACCTTTAAAGTACAATGTAATGGAAAGCAAGCTTTTTCTCTAGTCAAAGCCATCAAATATTTTAGAGTTTACATCTTATATTCTCATGTAATAGCTTATGTTCCCAATGTTGTAGTCAAAGACATCCTAACACAGGATGGTCTTGATGGGAAGAGATGGAAGTGGATAGCTACTATATTAGAATATGACTTAGAAACTAAACCTACAAAATTGCTCAAAGGCCAAGTTTTAGCCTAGATCATGGTTGAATCGAACTATGAGGCCCTAGACATAAATTTCATTGCAGAATTGGATAATGAAGAGGAGATGGTGACTCCATTGATCAGCTAGGTCTTTACTAACTCACCATGGTACGCTAACATTATATACATTCTACAAAATTTACAAGCTCCTCGAGAACTATCCCGGACTAAAATTAGGTTCCTTAAAAATGAAACCTTGGAAGTTTTGTATAATTGACAATGCTTTATTTTGGAAAAATCATGAAGGCATCCTTCTTAACTGTGTATTAAAAGAAGAATCTGACAAAATATTACAGGAGTTTCATGCAGGTGACTGTGTGGGACATCTTTACTAGAAAACCACAATTGACAAGATCCTAAGAGCCGGTTTCTATTGGCCCACTCTATTTCTGATGTAAAGAAATTTGTAACCTCATGTCATAAATGTTAGTTTTTTGAGGGAAAGAAAAAACTTTTACCGTTACCCTTGAAGCCAGTATCTGTTGAAGCACCATTTCAACAGTGGGGTCTTGACTTCATTGGTGAAATCTATCCACCTTCCTCTGCCCAACATAAATGGATTCTCACTACTACAGGTTAATTTACCAAGTGGATAGAATCCATACCCTCAAGACAAGCCATTGATACTGTCATAATAAGCTTCCTTGAGGCCAAAATTATGTCCATATTTGGATGTCCCACCAAAATCATCACTGACAATGCAATAGCTTTCAAATCCAAGAAAATGATTGATTTATGTAACAAATATCATATAACCCTGGGTCACTCCACAACCTACTATCCCCAAGGAAATGGACTAGCAGAGTCTTCCAACAAGAGCTTAGTGAATATCATCAAAAAATTGTTGGAGGATACTAAGAAAACCTGGAACAAGAAGCTAGTAAATGCCTTGTGGGCAGATAGGCTGACCGCAAAGAAATCCATTGGCACCATTCCTTATCAATTAGTTTATGGAATGGAGGTTGTTTTCCCATCTTCCTTGGGAACACCAGTGATGAAATTACTCCAAGAGGTGCAAGTTGAGCCAAATGGTATTCAAAGGAGAATCAATTAGACAATTCACTTGCAGTAGACCAGGGAAGAAGTGTATGTAAGATCCCAAGTTGTGCAGGAAAGGATCAAGAAAGATTTTGACAAAAGGACTAAGTAAGATGATTTTTACCTAGGAGATAAAGTTTTGAAAAGGGACTCAAGAAGGGAGGATAAAGGTAAACATGGGAAGTTTGAATTCCTATAGAAAGGCCCTTATATCATTTATGCTTTTAGGGGCAATAACGTTTTTCTCCTCAAAGAATTGGATGGCACAAACGTAGAAGGAGGAACACTTAATGGTTGAATTCTTAAGTACTATATAGATCCTAGTTACTGATTTCACTAATCACTTGTACATATTCTATTTTTCAAAAATGTTTAGTGTTGATTGGATGGTAATTTTTGGAGTTGAAGCCCGAAGAGAAGGCCCTAAGCTTCAAAAGTTTCATTTTCATAAATAGCAATAAGGCAGAAAAGTTAAAGGAAAAGAGTTGCAGAAAAACATCACAACAATTCAGAAGGCCATTGATCTACAAGTTCTTGACATTTCACCAAGAAATGCCATCCCCATGTGGAGCCACTGTTAGGTTCCTATACCAATAGAAGTCATAATTTTTGAATGGTTGAGATTAAACCTATAATATGTACATACGTTTCCTTTTTTGCAAATGTTTTCCATATTCAAAAAATAAAAAATTTAAGGAGGGTATGTCCTAAAAGAAAAATCAAAGGATAAAAAGAATTAAAAAGGTCAAAATGATGAAAAAATGAACCCCAAGAAAAGAAAAAACCATGAAAATGTGCAAGTCAAAATGGCACTCCTAGTCACTTTTGATGCAAAATAAATGATTGTGTGTAGCTTTTTACCTTTGCCACAATTCATGGCAGTTAAAATGTTTAAACTTGACTATTTTATGCTTTCAATTTTATGCTTATAGATAGAGAATAAAATCTGACCAAACAGTGTAATCTTGATAGGTAATTAGATTAGGTAGAGTGAATAAAAGGAGCTCAACTATTTAATCTGAGCCCTTGGATGTAATAAGGTTAGACTTAGTTAGATTACTATTGTAAAAGAAAAGAAAATGTTTTGATAAGGGTTTGCCAGTTTAAGTGCACCCTATTAAAGAGAAGTAAAAATGGTAGGATGAGTAGGTGGGTAAGAAGAAGAAAGGTTGTAGAATTGTGATGATTGTTAGGTAAAAGCCTATTGATCACTTCCAACATCAAAGTTCTAAGTATGGATGAAAATTGGGCATGTATCAAGTTCACAAAGTTAAATTGATAAACTTCCCTCACTCATTACACATTTCACTTAACTAATTTCCAATAAAAAGTCTTAAGTAGCCAAAATCATGTGTCAAAGGGGCTCACTAACTTCTGGAGAGACCGAACCCTCAGCCCAATGACTTATAGGTCTTAAGTAGTAAAAGTCCCCCCATGAGAAGACCACTTTCCTCAAGAAACCCAAAAAATACTTTAGCCTAAGTATAATGTGTTTATGAAAAATAACAAATGAATGAATACATTACACTTTAGTGCTTTTTTATTTTCATATTAACTTTTAACTTTATATATTAAATCCCGAAAAAAATCAGTAACCCTTCTCATCTGGTTATAAAACAAAACCCTTATATTAATACCTCGCCCCCAAAAAAAGTTTGAAAAATAAACTTTATTAATACAATAACACAACTGATGGGTTAATTAATCGATCAACGATTAATTAATAACCAAAACCCTCCGCCAATGAAAAAACCCCCGACACCCTAAACCTCGCCTTAATCCATTTTTCAATAAAACCCATTGTGCTTAATCATTGGCTGGGCCCCTCCATTACCTTGTGTACAAGCCCTTGACCCCGATCACTGTGTGATCATTCCCCATTCAATATGACTGTCATTAACCATATTGGGTGGTCTCTGAAGCCCAAACTTTACCCGTCAGATATGGGTAGTTTTCTTTTGGGCCCCGATGCTACGTGGCGCTGGTTGAATGGAATTGAATGGTCTCCCCTAAAAACCACTCTAGCCCCAAAAGCAGTGTGATCAAACCCACTTACCGCTTCCTGCTAGATGACTAAACATCCCATCTCCCGCTAAAAGCCAAATGTACCCTTTTCCCCATGTGCCCGCCAAATAGTTGAATTTGCAAATATAACTAAAAATCTCATTATTTTTTAGTTTTATCATGAAAGAGGTGCTTAGACCCCCATGCAAGCAACAAACGACATCCAACTGCAAACTCATGTCCAACCGCCAACCTGTAGTTGCCATTGAACTTCCAGTTGACCTCTTGCGCAAATAGACCTCCTGCAACCATGCATAGTTACTTGTCAACTTGTCAGAGCCAAAAAATCTAGTATTTATCCAAATACACCATAAACTTTGTCTCATTTTTTAACCAATTACCCAATTGCTTAGAATTATTATGTAATTAAGTGAAAGAATTGCCCTGCAAACACACAACTACTCTATAATTGAACCAAGTTGTTACAATTTGACTGAAAACCCTTTCCCCATTCTTAAATACACAAGAACTAAGAATGGCCACTCCAATTGCAATGGATGTCTGACCAATTACCACTCCCCATCTAGTTATTGCCAAGGTTGTGCAGTTCCATCACCGTAAATTTAGGGAAGGTACTAAAATTGAAAGAAGGCCGAGCAATCTCAATAGAGATGATGGCTGGAAGATCAATAGTTGTTGGATCCCTACCCTTTCTTCCTAGTCTTGCTTTTTCTAGCTTTCGATGTTTCCCTTTATTTCACGGATCTTTTTCCTTCGAGCCTTATCTTTTCCTTCATCCTAGGGTTTCTCCTTTTGGCTTGGTAATTTTTTTTATTTATTTATTCTTCTTCTTCTTCTTCTTATTATTATTATTATTATTATTTTTAAATTTAGTATTTCCTTGTTATTTATTTATTCTATTCTATTTTGGATTGTAGATTACTGTTGTGTGGTTTCTGAGAGGGGTTCGGATTTTCCACAATGTTCATCTTTGTATTTTTCGACGTTTCGAGTCTAGACCCAGACTCATCATCAGGACAGATATACGGAGAAAAGAAAGAAAAGGGTTTGTGATAAATATGAAATGGGCTTGATGTAAAGACAGTAAGGCTGACTAAATGCCTGTTTATTGCTATAATTTCAATTATTTATATTATTATCATTACCTATCATTATTTATATTATATATTATTAATTTATTATTATTAATCATTATCAATATTATTATTAATATTATTATTATTATCATTATTTATATTCACTGGTTAATTAATCACTATTTATTTTAATCAATATTTATGTTCTAATCATTATTTTATATTATTTATTATTATTTATACTTATTTCTTATTATTATTAATTATTTTGTCTATCAGTTATTTATATTATTATTATTAAATCAATTTTCTATTATTATTTTATATTATTATTTAATCCTATCTATCATTATTTATACTATTATTATATATTTATATTATTATTATTATTAATTATATTATATTATTATTAATCATAAGTTTGTTATTTATATCAAAAGTTTATCTTATCATTCACCATTATTTATATTATTATTTTTATCCTAAGTTTGTTATTATTTTACTCATTAGCTAATCTAAAATTGAATTGTGAGAATGGTTTTATGCTATGTGTTTGAAATAATTAATAAGTTATGTACTCAAATGTAATCTATTTATAAACCCTTATTCATGTGTAATACTTTGTAAGGTGTATAATATTATTGATAAAAAAGGTTTATTATATTGTTAATTAATTAATTCAATAGAATTAATCAATAAGTTCTATTTTAATAAGAACCATTGTATTATGTTACTTTTTTATTTTCAATGTGCAGCGTCATTAATTTATTTTAAGGGGGTTATATTATTATTTATCTACCAAGTTTATTATGTTGTTCCTAACTAAATTGAGAATTTGGTAATATGTTATTAATTAATCTATTATGCAGTTAATGAATTAAAATTAAATGGAGGGATTAGTTGAATGTTATTTTGTTAGTTGATCAAGTTAGATATTGAGATCTATATTTAACCTAGCTATAATTTTTATTGAGAACTTATGCTATTAATCGTGGGGGGTGAGCAAAGAGTTCCAATTTTTGCTAATTTCCAAGCCTCCATCCCTATTAAGGTTTCGAGGGTGTTTTATGATTTCAATAGCTTCTCTAACCTTTCGCTTGAAATGGTGATCTTCATTGGCAATGACCTTGGCATCTTCAAGGCATATATGGTGATTAGTTTTACCTACATGCTCAGCCAAGGTTGAAGAGCGGGTTCTTTCGTTATGGATATCTACACCATGCTCTTTGAGCCTAATCCTTACGGACCTACCTGTTTCTCCTATATATTGATCCCCACAAGAGCAATTGATGATATACACTCCTTTCTGCTGAAGTTGTTCTTGGCTGTCCTTAACAGATTTCATTCTTTGTTTAATGGTTGACCAAGGTTTGAACACAATCTTTATATTTTTCTTTTTGAGGATTTTAGCTATCTTGTCTGTGACTCCTTGAATGTAAGGAAGGTAGGCATTAGAGGTTAGGGGGTCTTTCGCCTTGTTTTTAATATTATCAGATTTGGCCTTTTGGATGGCTTTGAATATACTTTTATTGTTGTACCCTAGGTTGGAAAATGTTCTTTTTAGCTAAGAAATTTCTTCCTCAGTATGGTTTATATCAGAAATTCTACAAGCTCTAGTGAAGAGGGTCTGCAGTACCCCCATTGTTTGAGCTGGGTGGTGGTGTGAATCAGCATGCAGGTAGTTATCGGTATGGGCTTTGTTTCTAAATACTTTGTGACCTATGGAACCATCATTTCTTCTTATGAGGAGAATGTCCAAGAAAGGTATGCAATTATTTTCTTCTACTTCCATTGTAAATTTGATGTCTTCAGACATGCTATTAAGATGGTCCAAAAACTTGTTAAGCTCATTCTCGCCATGAGGCCAGTTGACACTGGTGTCATCTACAAACCTAACCCAAGATTTAGGTTTTAATGGGTATGAATCCAGAGCCTTCTTCTCGAATTCTTCCATGAAAAGGTTTGCCACGATTGGTGAAAGAGGTGATCCCATAGCAACACCTGAATTTTGTTCAAATATTTCACCTTGGAAGGAGAAGAAGGTGGAGCGAAGGCAGATCTCAGCTAATTTTGCAGTCTGGGGGTTTGCTACTTCTTTAACTACCTGAATTGCTTCATCTAGGGGGATTTTGGTGAAGAGCTGGACAACGTCAAAACTGACGATTTTATCTCCGGGATCTAGCTTAATATTTTTAATGTATTTGACAAATTGATTGGAATCTTTAATGTAAGAGCTAGCCTTGCCCACTAGCGGGGATAAAATGCTAGCGACATACTTAGCTAACTCATAAGTGGGGGACCCTATAGTGTTGACTATAGGTCTTAAGGGGATTTCTTTTTTATGTATTTTAGGGGCTCCATAGATCCAAGGGGTGATTTCACTATTAGGGGTCAATCGCTTTTTTAGTTTATCATCAAGATTGGTTTCTTTAATGGTTTTCTTTACCATGTTTGTGATTTTGGAGATGGGGTTTTTCTCTAATTTCTTGTAGCTACCACTATTATATAAGTGGTCTTTCATTTTGTTGACGTAATCTTCATAATTCATTATGACAGTGGCGCCACGTTTGTCAGCCTTTAGAATTACAATGTCATTATTATTTCTAAGACTTTTTAAGGCTTTAAGCTACTCAAGGTTTAGGTTTCTTTCAGAGGGTTTGACTTTTCTTAGGATAACGACACACTCTTGCCTAATGAGTTCTTTATCTTCATCTTTAAGTGTTTTGATTCCATCTTCTAAGTTGCAAATGATTTCTTCATTGGAGATTTTGTTAGGGGCCAAGGTGAAATTTAGACCTTTGTTAAGGACCTCTACTTCTTCCTTCTTCAACTCATAAGAGGAGATATTAATCACTTTCTTGCTCATAGTTAAAGAATCCATGTTTTCAATTCTAGGGTTAGTTATTATTTTATAGCTATCTACCTCATTATTCTGAATGGTGCTTTCAAAACTGCTATCTATATTCATTTTATCTAATTTATTATTAATATTAGGCTTATTAACTATCAATCTATTTAAATTGGCATTATCAGTTACATACCTAGGAGGAGGGGCGCTCCACATGCTGCCTGCTCCACCTTCTGATGTGTTTTTGAGGATGTCTTCATTACTGCCGTGCAAAGAGTCTATGTCCAATTCGATACCAGCTGCGTGTTCCAGGTTCCACATGCTGCTATCTGATGCTTTTTCATGGTCTTTGTTGCTGCACAGAGCTTCGTTGTTTACAACAGCAGCTGCTTGTTCCATTATTGCGTTGGTTTTGTATTTACGTTGGCTAGGATCCATCCTCGTGCTGGCTACTCCAACATTGGTTATTTGGGGACTGTGCAGTGTCTTGCTTTCTTGTGCATTGCTGTTTGTGAGTACCGAGCCCTCTTTCATGTCCATATTAGCGTTGGATACCGCCATTCCTTTTTTTTGATTCAGCGCTGGACATACTGCGCAGTGTTAATTCTATTCTATATTTTATTTATTTATTTATTTTTCCATATTAATCTTTTAGAACTTTCTTTGTTAAACTATATATATATTTTATATTATTATTATTTTTTATTTATTTAATTTAATTTCTATTTTTTATTTTTATTTTTATTTTAATTTTATTAATTAATTAATTATTTTTATTTTTTGCTTTTATTTTTATCTTATTTTTTTTTTTAGGTTAACTTAATTTTCTCGTTCCATTATTTTTATTAACTCTAACTAACTTTATTTATTACTTTATATTATATATATATATTAAACATATAATTATACATTTATTATAGGAAAAGGTCCTGTATATAACTTATTCCTTTTTAATACTAGCTAATTGATAATTTCTAATTAACAAAAAATACCCTTTTTAACTAACCTTAAACACCATTTAAATTATTTTATATATTTTTTATTGGTCACCTAATATAACTAATTTCCATTAAATTGTAATAATTTTGACTCTGGTCCTAAAGTCAAAAGTAGCCATTAGTCGAGAGAGTCGTTGGAGGCTCTGCTCAAACTATTTAACATGCTAATTTGAATCTGTCTCTTCAACTTGTCCTGACGATGAACCACAGTAGTTGGTTCGAAAGACGTCGATAGATGATTTATCTTGTGATTTACGCCGAATAATTTCTCTTAAACTTGATATGATCATAGAAGCCTCAATTGAACAATTGAATCCCTGCACGGAAAAGCCATTGCAACTAAGGTTCATCATTTTGAACGGGCACACCTGCAGGTTTCAAGGTTGAAGTTAGATCTAGCTTCTCTTAAAAGATGCAGAGACTCCTCCATAATCCCTATCTTTGGCTGGATCAAACATCGCCTGCACTCTGCCCAGCACCATCAGATTTTTCTCAAGGTGAGTTTGGGTTTGGTTTGAGCGGAAATCAACAGGGTCAGAAGATCCCTTAATCTAGTTTCTAGTTCTCCTTTAAGTTTGCATCTGGAGCTTGCGAACTTGTTTTCGGCCTCCCTTTCGGCAAAAATAGATGTGTGTTCAACCTTGAAGTCCATTCGGATTGAGGAAAATCTGAAGCAAAATCAGATATCTAAATTTCAAAGATTAGCTGGGAATTCAACGTTTTTTGGATGAGCCTTGGGTGGGGTTTCTCAGAGTTTTATCTCTTCTGGTCAAATTACAGCAATCAGGGAATGGTTAACTAGTAACTCGGAAGGTGATTTTGATGCCCTTGCGCCCTGCAGTTCGAAGCTTCCTTCTGCCAGTAGAGATCCAGTGTTGAACAATCAGTCTTTTCTCGGCTCCAAGGGTTATTGTTCACCAGCTCTACCAACCTCTCCCAAGAGCATTGATCGGTCTCCTCCAGTTTGCGCAGAAAGGGATCTCATTGTCATATCGCTTGGCAATTTGTAGCATGCTAGAAATATTCCTGGTCGTACCCACGCAGAGAACGATATTGCTGGCTGTACTACGTCTCATCCTATCAACATGTTTGTAGATCATGAAGCTATCTCCCGTGGGAAGCCGCTGTTTGACAGGGCCATGGGCAGATCTAGCTGTGTGCGGAAGGTAGGTTTTCCTAATTTACGTTCTTGTCCAGCGGTAAACGGTTCTCCAATGAAGCTCCTGTGGATATCGAATGAAGAAAGCTCCTCGTCCTCATTGCGTGGTGGCAGCTTGAAAACCTCCGCTCACCCTCTGAGCCCGTTCATCTCTTTGCGTGGTGGCAACTTGAAGATCTCCGCTCACCCTCTGAGCCCGTTCATTGATATGCAATCTGTTAATAATATGCCGTGCAAGGATATTGATATTAAGAATGGTATTAATAACGATTTTAATAATAAAAATAATAAGTTATTTAACCTTAATAATAATATTAAGAATAATTTTAATAACATAAATAATAATTTATTGAACCACCATCATAATATTATTATTATTAATGTATCTAATACTTATAATAGTATTATTAAGAATATTAGTAATATTAATTATGATTGTAATAACATTCCTAAGAATAATAATATTAATAATGGTAATAGTCTATTTAACAATTATAACAATAATAATAATTTATTTAATGACTTTAACGATAATTTGTTTAATGGCTAAGATATTAATAATAACATTACTAATAATATTAGTAATAATAATTGCATTGATATTCCTGTTAATAATATTAATAGTGATAATAGTAATAGTAGTATAGTTGGAATTAGTAAGAAAGATAATGATAATATTAAGGGTACTTTGTTTAGTAAGGAAAATAGTTCTAATTTGGTAGGTAATAGGATATTAAATATTAATAAAAATTGTTTAACTCCTTGTTCTAGTGAAGTTCCCCCTCCTTCTCATGATAATAATAAGGTTATTAACCTTCCTAGTTTCCTTTTCCCCCTTTCAGTTTTTAAAGTTTTGGGTAAAGGATTAAATTTTGCCTTAGCCCCTAAGAAGATTCCTGTTGATGATATCATCTGTGATGTTGAGTTTGGGATCCAAGGTTTACCTGATAATATCAAAGACACTATCAGGAAATATTGTGCAGTTATCTTGAGAAAGGCTAAACCCCCTCGGAAGAACATCAGCAAAGAGGAATTCATTGCCCTTAAATCCTTAAACCAGAACAATGATATCGTTGTTCTGAAGGCTGACAAGGGTGGGGCTACGATCATCCTTAACAACGATGATTACCACAAGAAGATGTTAGATCATCTTTACAATTGTGGCAGTTATAAAAAATTGCCCAAGAACCCTCTTAAGAAAATTTCTAGTACGGTGGCTCTCGCCATCAAGTCGAGCAGCTCTGCGAGTTCCTTTTACGATAAGCTCATTGAGAGATGTCCTGTTACCCCTAGGATTTATGGGCTGCCTAAGATTCACAAAGAGGGGCCCCCCATGAGACCTATCGTTAACACCATTGGTAGTCCGACCTACCTTCTTGCCAAGTTCCTTGCCATTAAGCTCAAACCTCTGGTTGGCCGTACAGAGTCCTTTGTAAAAGACTCTTCTTCCTTCGTTAAAGAGCTTAAGGACATAAAGCTTAGCCCTAAGGATATTCTCGTCAACTTTGATGTGGTCTCCCTTTTTACTTGTATCCCTATAAAGGAAGCAATGGAAGTGATCTATCACCTAACGGATCCTGATACCGTACATCTGGTTGAGATCTGTCTCACTTCCACTTTCTTCTGTTTCGAGGGTGAGTTCTTTGAGCAGACCTATGGTGTTGCCAAGGGCTCACCCCTATCCCCTATTGTTGTGAATCTTTTTATGGAAGATTTCGAAGCTAGATCTTTAGCCTCAGCTCATCTCCTTCCCAAGCTATGGAAACAATATGTAGATGACACTAATGTAATTTGGTCCCATGGCCTAGAAGAGTTGGATCTTTTCTTCAGCCACCTCCACTATCAATCCTCGGCCATTAAGTTCACCATGGAAAAAGAGGTCAATGATTGCCTCCCTTTCTTAGATATTCTTACATCGAGGAATAAGGATGGTTCTCTCTCCCACTCAGTATTCCAGAAGAAAACGCATACTGAGCAGTATCTTCATGCCGATTCCCATCATTTTCCTGCTCAAAAGTTAGGTGTTCTTGACACCCTCACCACTCATGCCCTTAGGATTTCAGATAAGGACAACTTCAATAAGGAGAAATCCCATCTCCTTAATGTCTTTGTGGAGAATGGATATAGTAGGCACCTAGGTCAAAAGGCTTTCCTTAAAGCCTCTAAAAACTCGTTAATCAATAAAGAGCCTAAAGAGCGTCGGCTAGGTGTCCTTCTTCCCTATGTCTAGGGAACCACGGAGAAGATTGCTCGAATCCTTAAGAAGTATGATATTCCCTCAACCTTCAGGCCCCTTAACACTATTCGCAAATCCCTCCGATCGGTGAAAGATCCCATTGATCCTAAAGATATGAAGGGTGTCTACTTGATCCCTTGTTCTTCTTGGACCCCCTATATCAGGGAAACAGGGTGCTCCATCCAACAAAGGATCAGTGAACATGCAGCTGACATAAGACATGGGAGAACCAAGTCTTTAGAGTTAGCAGAGCATGCGTAAAAGACCAAGCATCAGGTGTGTATTGAGGAGGCCAAAGTTATTGCCAAGGTTGCACAGTTCCATCAATGTAAATTCATGGAAGCTATTGAAATTGAAAGAAGGCCGGGAAATCTCAATAGAGATGACGGTTGGAAGAGCAGTAGCTACGGGATCCCTGCCCTTTCTTCCTAGTCTTGCCTTTTCTAGCTTTTGATGTTTCCCTTTATTTCGCGGATCTTTTTCCTTGGAGCCTTATCTTTTCCTTCATCCTAGGGTTTCTCCTTTTGGCTCGGTAAAATTTATTTATTTATTTTTCTTATTATTATTATTATTATTATATTATTATTATTTAGTACTTCCTGTTATTATATTTATTTATTCTATATATATTATTATTTTATTTATTTTTATTTTGTTTTTATTTATTATTTTATTTTTATTTTTTTCTCCAATATAAACCTTTTAGAACTTCTTAGTTAAACATTATTATTATTTAATTTAATTTTAATTTATTTTTTAATTTTAAATTTAAATTTAAATTTAAATTTATTATTATTTATTTATTTATTTAATTAATTAATGAATTAATGAATTAATTTTTTATTTTTTGCTTTTATTTTTTATTTTATTATTTTATTTTTTCGTTTAACTTAATTTTCTCGTTCCATTATTTTTTATTAACTCTAACTAACTTTTATTTATTACTTTTATATATATAATATAATATAATAATATATATATATATATAATATATATATATATATATATATATAATTATATAAACATATAATTATACATTTATTATAGGAAAAGGTCCTGTATATAACTTATTCCTTTTTAATACTAGCTAATTGATAATTTTTAATTAACAAACAATACCCTTTTTAAGTAACCTTAAACACCATTTAAATTATTTTATATATTTTTTATTGGTCACCTAATATAACTAATTTCCATTAAATTGTAATAATTTTGACTCTGGTCCTAAAGTCAAAAGTAGTTGTTAGTTGAGATAGCTGTTGGAGGCTCTGCTCAAACTATTTAACATGCTAAGCTAGATCTGTCTCTTCAACTTGTCCTGACGATGAACCACACTAGTTGGTTCGAAACACGTCGACAGATGATTTATCTTGTGATTTACGCCAAATAATTTCTCTTAAACTTGATATGGATCACAGAAGCCTCAATTCAACAATTGAATCCCTGCACGGAAAAGCCATTGCAACTAAGGTTCATCATTTTGAACAGGCACGCTTGCAGGTTTCAAGGTTGAAGTCAGATCTAGCTTTTCTTAAAAGATGCAGAGACTCCTCCATAATCCCTGTCTTCGACCGGATCAAACATCGCCTGCACTCTGCCCAGCACCATCAGATTTTTCTCAAGGTGAGTTTGGCTTTGGTTCGAGCGGAAATCAACACGGTCAGAAGATCCCTTAATCTAGTTTCTAGTTCTCTTTTAAGTTTGCATCTAGAGCTTGCGAACCTATTTTCGGCCTCCCTTTGGGAAAAAATAGATGCCTGTTCAGCCTTGAAGTCCATTTGGATTGAAGAAAATCGGAAGCAAAATCAAATATCTAAATTTCAAAGATTAGCTGGGAATTCAACGTTTTTTGGAAGAGCCTCGGGCGGGGTTTCTCAGAGCCGTATCTCTTCTGGTCAAATTACAGCAATCAAGGAATGGTTAACTGGTAACTCGAAAGGTGAGTTTGATGCCCTCACGCCCTGTAGTTCGAAGCTTCCTTCCGCTAGTCAAGATCCAGTGTTGAACAATCAGTCTTTTCTTGGCTCCAAGGGTTATTGTTCACCAGCTCTGCTGTCCTCTCCTAAGAGCATTGATCGGTCTCCTCCAGTCTGCGCATAAAGGGATCTCGTTGTCATATCGCCCAAAAATTTGGAGCATGCTAACGATATTCCTGGTCGTACCCTAACAGAGAATGATCTGACTTGCTGTACTATGTCTCATCCTATCAACATGTTTGCAGATCATGAAGCTATCTCCCGTGGGCAGCTGCTGTTTGACAGGGCCATGGGTACATCTAGCTATGTGCGGAAGGTAGGTTTTCCTAATTTATGTTCCTGTCCAGCAGTAAACGGTTCTCCAATGAAGCTCCCATGGATATCGAATGAAGAAAGCTCCTCGTCCTCATTGCGTGGTGGCAGCTTGAAAACCTCCGCTCACCCTCTGAGCCCGTTCATCTCTTTGCGTGGTGGCAGCTTGAAGACTTCCGCTCACCCTCTAATCCCGTTCATTGATATGCAATCTGTTAATAATATGCCGTGCAAGGATATTGATATTAAGAATGGTATTAATAATGATTTTAATAATAAAAATAATAATCATTTAACCTTAATAATAATATTAAGAATAATTTAATAACATAAATAATAATTTTTGAACCACCATCATAATAATAATATCATATAATAATTATTATTATTATTATTAATGTATCTAAATACTTATAATAGTATTATTAAGAATATTAGTAATATTAATTATGATTGTAATAACATTCTTAAGAATAATAATATTAATAATGCTAATAGTCTATTTAACAATTATAACAATAATAATAATTTATTTAATGACTTTAATGATAATTTGTTTAATGGCTATGATATTTATAATAGCATTACTAATAATATTAGTAATAATAATTGCATTGATATTCCTGTTAATAATATTAATAGTGATAATAGTAATAGTAGTATAGTCGGAATTAGTAAGAAAGATAATGATAATATTAAGGGTACTTTGTTTAGTAAGGAAAATAGTTCTAATTTGGTAGGTAATAGGATATTAAATATTAATAACAATTGTTTAACTCCTTGTTCTAGTGAAGTTCCCCCTCCTTCTCATGATAATAATAAGGTTATTAACCTTTCTAGTTTCCTTTCCCCCCCTTCAGTTTTTAAAGTTTTGGGTAAAGGATTAAATTTTGCCTTAGCCCCTAAGAAGATTCCTGTTGATGATATCATCTGTGATGTTGAGTTTGGGATCTGAGTTTCACCTGATAAGATCAAAGACACTATCAGGCAAGATTGTGTGGTTATCTTGAGAAAGGCTAAACCGCCTTGGAAGAACATCAGCAAAGAGGAATTCATTGCCCTTAAATCCTTAAACGAGAACAATGATATCGTCGTTCTGAAGGCTGACAAGGGTGGGCTACGGTCATCCTTAACAAGGATGATTACTGCAAGAAGATGTTAGATCATCTTTACAATAGTGGCAGTTATAAAAAATTGCTCAAGAATCCTCTTAAGAAAATTTCTAGGACGGTGGCTCTCGCCATCAAGTCGAGCAGCTCTGTGAGTTCCCTTTACCATAAGCTCATTAATATTTGTCCTATTACCCCCAGGATTTATGGGCTGCCTAAGATTCACAAAGAGGGGGCCCCCCTGAGACCTATCATCAACAACATTGGTAGTCTGACCTACCTTCTTGCCAAGTTCCTTGCCATTAAGCTCAAACCCCTGGTTGGTTGTACAGAGCTCTTCGTAAAAGACTCTGCTTTGTTCGTTAAAGAGCTTAAGGACATAAAGCTTAGCCCTGAGGACATTCTCATCAGCTTTGATGTGTTCTCCCTTTATACTTGTGTCCCTATAAAGGAAGCCATGGAAGTGATCTACCGCCTAACGGATCCTGATACTGCGCATCTCGTTGAGATCTATCTCACTTCCACTTTCTTCTGTTTCGAGGGCAAGTTATTTGGGAAGACCTGTAGTGTTGCCATGGGCTCACCCCTATCCCCTATTGTTGTGAATATTTTTATGGAAGATTTCGAAGCCAGAGCTTTAGCCTCAGCTCATCTCCTTCCCAAGCTATGGAAACGGTATGTAGATGACAATAATGTCATCTGGTCCCATGGCCTAGAAGAGTTGCGTCTCTTCTTCAGCCACCTCAATTGTCAGTCCTCGGCCATTAAGTTCACCATGGAAAAAGAGGTCAATGGTTGCCTCCATTTCTTAGATATTCTTATATCGAAGAATAAGGACGGTTCTCTCTCTCACTTAGTATTCTAGAAGAAAAAACATACTGAGCAGTATCTTCATGCTGATTCCCATCATTTCCCTGCTCAAATGTTAGGTGTTCTTAACACCCTCGCCACTCGTGCCCTTAGGATTTTGGATAAGGATAGCTGTTACACTGAAATTTGTCACCATGACTATCTGCACTTAATATGACTCCATCAATAGTCATATTATCCTCCTTGTCAAGCCTAATACCTCTGCTCTTCATGTCAAGCTTCAAAAAAGAGAGAAAGTCACTAAAACATGTTTATCTCTGGGTACGCAGGTTCTCTCTACCTTGCCTGCGTGTACGCATCCAAAACTCATTGTACCTGCGTACTTGTACGCTCTGTGAGCCAAAGGATGGGTGCGTACCCCTGTAAAGGTCAAAAGGCGCGAGTTTCATCTTAAAAAAGTTACTTGTGGTCACTTCTAGAGCCTTCTAGAAGAGTGTTTGACGTGTATTGAGCGTCTCCAGATGGTTCATGCATCCCTATGATAGAGGAACTTATCCCATCAAGAGAGGAGCTACCCCATCCAAAAGAGGGAGTATCCCATTGATGTTGGACCTGAATAACTTCCTCTAGAACACTATAAATACAGGCATTGGGCCAGAGGAGGGGAGGTTGAAAGCTGAACATTTCAAAGGGTAGATGCTGCTGGAATTAGGACTTCCTTGTAGAAGCTTGTGAGGAGAGATTACCATCCTTTCTTGTTTCATTTGGAAGTGGGTGAGCTTGTCAAAGGAGAGGAAAACTCTTGCTGGACCCTGGGAGGAACTTGCACAACACCAAGGCTCAGGTTGTAATGGTTTCTTTTTTGTTTCCTTAATACAAATAAGTCCATTCTTCTCAATGATTTGTTGTTAATGAATTGTTTCATATACTCCTTGGTCTATATGTTGAATATGCTTTGTTTTATGGAATATTCAGGTGTTATGTAGTCGTTTGATTGTTAGTGTATGCAGGTTTCAAAGTGAAGGAGGAGCTCATCTGGATCAACGAAGCTAGGCTGCTACAACAAGCGTTGGACCTAAGGTAAGATCGAAAAACACTTGGTTTCTCATAGGATAATGTATATTTACAGAAGGATTGCTCTTACTTGTTTTGTTTGTCACTAGAGAGTCTTAGACTCCTAGGGGGGTTAGTTTTGTCAGCAAAAATAACTCTTTCCGCATGACAAATTGGCGACTCCACTGGGGACTCCATTGATGTGCTTGACTTTTCCTTTGAGTATTACTTTGATTTGAAAAGAGTCTTGTTTCTTTTGTTTTTTGATTGCTTGACTATGTTTTTGGGTGGATTAGCTTAGAGTCTAGTTTTATTTTAGTTTTTCTTCATTTTACAGCAGTATGCACCCTCTGCGTTAGACACAGTGCGTACTTGTACGCACTGTATCTTTGTACACAGAGCGTAGGCGCACCTGGTTAAACAGGCTGCCTGCATACCCTGTTAAAATTAAGAAAAATCCATTTTTATCCATTTTCCCCTTTAGATTTTGTTTTTCCTAGTATTTACTACCCAGATCCACTCGTTGACTGTCAAAAATATTCACTTGCACTTGTTCCATTAGTGTCGAAAGTTTTAGTGAAATTCGTTGAAGTTTTAGCATTAGGGTTTTGATTTTTATATTGGTCCTATAGTGACTTTGGGTTTAGAAGTTG
>APFE030094055.1:266278-277725 GCA_000404065.3 Pinus taeda | reverse complement strand
CTGAGCTAGTTTGTGTGTAGCAGGTGGAGATAGTACTGAGTACTTGTGAGGAGTATTGTACTATGTATTGTTACATGTTCTCTATCATTATAATATACAGATAGTGCGGGGTTTTCATCTGTATGCTTTCCCCATTACACATTGTGTTGATATGTGTGATTGATGTTTCAATGTGCGCATGCGATTGTTTTTCAATTCCGCAAATTGATGATCAATGGTAGAGGAGGTTATGTATTATGCATGCATTCCGCAAATAGTGTATAATTAGGATAATCTCTGTGAATAAGTGTTATATTATTCAAATTTTCTACACTCTTATGCTGAAGCTCCCTTTGCCGCTGACAAGTGCTCCCTCTCTGACCTCTGCGCTGCTGCAACAACTCCTTGCATTTCGCACCATTGCGCACCTCTTTGTGCCACCCTGCACTGGTGCAACACTCCTGTGCCTCTCGCACCGCTGCAGCCTGCTAGCTCTGTGTTCTCTTGGGACTCCTGCACTGTAGCTCTCTCTGCCGCTCCATCCGCATCCGTCTCTACCCACTCAGCCAGTCCTGCTATTTCTCGTCGGGGCTCCCATAGCAAGGTCTAATCCAAGAGGTTGGTAACTTAAGGATCCTGCCCCTCATCATCTGTAGTCCGCCACTTCCGCTCAAGTGGCGTGTGTGTACTCATGGCACAGTCATCGTTTGTCAAAACTTCCGTCTCTGCTCGTGCTAGCCCTGCCTTAGTCTCGAAAGACTCTCCCTTACTTTTCTTCCTTGGACACTGGGTCGCATAATGACCCAACTCCTCATAGTGGAAGCACTTGATCTTGGAGAGATCTTTCTTCTTCCGCTTTTCCTGCATTCCCTCAGATGCTGGGGCCACATCCTCCTCCTCCTGCTTGACCTTGATCTATTAAATTATGGTATGTTCAATGTTTAGAGAAATTTACTTATTTTACTTCTGATTAGCCATAGATTAGCAATCACATATACATTAAGTAAAGTGCAAATAGAACATTAAATGATCAACAGAAAACAAGCCAGGACAAGAGACACAAGATGTGGCGGCTAGCTAGGGACAAACCCCAATGCGGGGAAACCTTTTGACCAAATCTTGTTTTATCTTCAATAGTTTAGCAGAGAGAAATAGTACAAAATCTGAATTTTGTAATTTTATATCAGCAGCAGCAAACCCTAGATTAGCATAGTCAAACTTGGTCAAACTAGCTGAAATTGACCTCTAAAATACTTGGGTCAATTTCCGGTCAACTTGTCCTCGAATAGCCTAAAGAAACAGCCTTTGAACAACCCCAAAAGTTCAGTCAATTTGCAGATTTCTGAAGTCAACTGCAACCATAAACTAGCGCAGTCAATACCAGTCAAACCAGAGGTCAGATCACCTCGATTTTTGTGCCAAAAATTGTGGCCTGCCTAGGAGAGGCAACCACACCCAATTTGCACTTTTCTTAGAAGGTCAACGCTGGTCAAAGAGATGACCTGCTGCTCTAGCATCCTTCTTTCTGCGTCTTCTTTGCCCTAGGACGTCTTCCTTTCAGCCACACGTGTATGAGAGAGAGAGCGGCTCCTTTTATGCATAGGAGAGAGAGAGAAGATGAGTGAATTGAATTCTCCAAATGAGGAGAATGCTCCTTGTATTTATATACAAACGTTGAGGTTGAATAGACATGATTGTTGGGCTTCTGAGCCTACATGAGTTTGTTGGCCGACCTTGACAATTTGTCCATAATCAAAATAAATTCATATCTCCATAAATACTTATTGAGAGAGAGAGAGGGGCTCCTTTTATGCATAGGAGAGAGAGAGAGAAGATGAGTGAATTGAATTGTCCAAATGAGGAGAATGCTCCTTGTATTTATATACAAACGTTGAGGTTGAATAGACATGACTGTTGGGCTTCTGAGCCTACATGAGTTTGTTGGCCGACCTTGACAATTTGTCTATAATCAAAATAAATTCATATCTCCATAAATACTTATCGGAATTGGATGATCTTTAGATCAATGCTACACCACTCGATGAGAGGAATCTAGGAAAAATATCAGAAGCCATAAATAAGGTGATCCACATGGAGTTTGGCCCTAGTTGCCAATTTTAACTTCCTCCTCTGCTCGTGCTGGCGCTGCCTTAGTCTCGGAAGTCTCTCCCTTACTTTTCTTCCTTGGACACTGGGCCGCATAATGACCCAACTCCCCACAATGGAAACACTTGATCTTGGAGAGATCTTTCTTCTTCCGCTTTTCCCGCATTCCCCTAGATGCTAGGGCCACATCCTCCTCCTCCTGCTTGACCTTGATCCCTTTGCTGGTGCTACCTGTCTTCGTCTGTTGTCTAATCTCTTCCTATCGAAGAGTTGCCCACATCTCGTCCCAAGGTAGGAGAGTCCCTCTGCCCAGGATACTCTGGACAAACACTTCCCAATCTTCTGAGACATCATTTAGGGTTGTCCTCACCATAAGCTCCTGATCTGGTGTCGCTCCTATAGCAGTCAAATGGTATGAGATCTCATTCAGTCCTTCGAGAAAGGTGTTGATTGATTGACCCTTCTTCATCTGATACGACCTCATCTAGTTCTCGAGCAACATTCTTCTCTGCACAGAAGTATGCTGGTACAGGTTCTTGAGAGCCTCCCACATCTCAACTGCCATTTCCTTTTCGGCTATATGTGGTACCACATGATCCTTGACTCCATCAAGGATAATGCACTTGGCCCTTGCCATCGCCTCTTTGTACCTTTCATTTTCATTGGGGCCGACTGGGATAGCTATAACCTTCACGGTGAAGTTCTTGACACGATTCCTGTCAAGCATTGATAAGATTTTGGCCTTCCAGACTGCGAAGTTTGATGCTCCGTCCAGTCTATCCTGGTCTCTTACCCCGTGTAGTGCCATGATGCTCCTCTACTTCCTTCCTGGAAGTTCTTTGTTCGACTCCTTTGAGTCTCTACTTCCCATCTGGAAGTTCTCTTCTGGACTCGCTCTGGGTCCTGATTTTCCCCTTGGAAATCCTTTTGCCACTTGTCGAGATGCCCCTTACTTTGATCGTCTTGTGCAACTACACTGTTGATCTGGGTTCCTCGGTTAGAAACCCTCGGTAACAACTCCTTTGGCCCTGCTCTGTCAGATACTGTTCTGACTACAATACCTCACCAACTCCACTCTACAATATTCCTGCAGCCTTCTAGACCCCAGCAACTGCCTCTCTGTGAACTGTGTCAGCCCCTTTCTGCCTCACGTTGGCTCTGCGTCAGCCCTGGGGTGCCCTGCGTCAGCCCTTTGGCCCTCTGCGTCAGCAACGCTGGCCTCTCTGAGGCTCTGCGCAGCTCCCGACTTCTTCTATGTGGCTCTGGTTGGCTTTGTGTCACACTTCTTGGCTTCTGCGTTGCTAGAAACAGCTTCTGTCACCTCGGGACAACTATTTTCTGCTGCTCTTTCTCCGCTCGGCTGATGTCTTTTAGTCTTCCTGTGATTTGCAATCATGCTCTGATACCATGTTGAAGTTTCTAAATTTACTTAGTTTAGAAACCCTTCATGCACTTTTTCTGATTTCTTCCTACCTACTTGTTATTTTTTTAACAAGATATTTACAAAGTAAATACTGAAAATAAACACCTGTGCATGCTCAATATATTACAGATTGGTAACTAAAAGAAACAAGAACAAACACACCACATGACACCATTATTTTTGGACCAATGTCCCCAGGAAAACCCAATGCGGGAAAACCGGTGCAGCTATCTGAGGGTTTTCTTATTAAGCAATATCAGAGTACAATCTGGGTGCCGAAATTGGCCTACCCAACAGAGAATTTCCTTAGTAGCTATATCTCCCAGTGTGAGAGAAATCTCCTAGATGAAACCCCGGAAAATCCTTCTGATAGCTCCTCAGCACAAAACTGCTTTGCAACCACATCGTCTGACCAATCTGGACTGCGTCAGCCTCTCTCTGTCTCACGCTGGCCCTGCATTAGCCTTTCTTGGTCTGGTCAGCCCCAGGAGGCCCTGCGTCAGCTTCCTGGGCTTCTGCGTCAGGCATGCTGGCCCCTTTGGTGCTCTGCGTAACACTTGGCTGTCTCTGCATGGCCCTGCGTGAGTCCTTGCTGGCTCTGTGTCACTCTCCTTAGTTGCTACTGTGTGGCCCTACATCACTCTCGTTGGCTTCTGCGCTGCTCTACCGGCACAATGTTCGCCTTCTCTGTTTCTTTGTTCTCAATGCCCCTCAACTGCTCTCTCGATCACTGATTCTATCTCTCTTAGCAAACCCTGCTCTAGAGAATAGAATGACTGATTGATCCCTTTGCTGCTGCTACCTGTCGAGATGCCCCCCAACTGCTCTCCTAATCATTGATTCTATCTCTCTTAGCAAACCCCGCTCTAGAGAATAGAATCATTGATCACTCTGGTGTCTCTTCCAAGTGACCCTCAAGCCTCCTCTTATACTTTTCCTGTTGACTTCTCAACGACTGAGATTAAGTCCCTAATCAATGGCTAAGATTAGATCTAGCTTGATCCATGTCTTTTGGACCATTCTAACATAGATTCATATTAATACACATTATTATTTTATTTTCCCTAAGTTTAGACTTAGGGACTCCATTAAAAATATTAGTTATTTTAATATCTCTTGATCTGTTTAGAATCTGCCCAAACACTTTCTGGGTATTGGAGATCTCATGTGCCCCAACCTCTCCACCGAATTTCGTGATAGCCCAAAATCAGTAGAAGGTATACGTAGACCAGCATAGGACAGAGAGGCATTTCGAGGAGGGGGACTTGGTATACGCTTCTATGGGCTCTACTGGGTGATTAGACGAGTTGGGGAGGTGGCTTATGAGCTAGAGCTGCCTCAGGGGAGCATGATCCACAATGTCTTTCATGTCTCATGCCTTAAAAAGGTGCCGGGACAACAGGTGATATCGACAACTAATCTACCCCCACTAAATGATGAGGGCCACTTGGTTTTGGAACCTGAGGCCATCTTGGAGGGCAGGGAAAGGAAACTAAGGAGCAAGACCATCAGGGAGTTCTTGGTGCGTTGGAAGAGCTTGCTAGATGAGGATGCCACCTGGGAGGGTGAGCACATCTTGGAGCACCCAGCTTTTTGGTTGCTTGAGGGCAAGCACCATTTGGGAGGGGATGACTGCCATGTCCCTTCTCAAATACATTTGTAACAAGGTGCTGCTACATAATTTTGCACAATTTTGGATAAGGAAGAGAACCCATCATTTTCGACTTAGGGACTTAGGAGGCAATTCGACTTTATTTGGTTGCTAATGGAATGTGGGGGCCACCCACATGAGAATTCGGACTGGGCCATTCGAATGGCTTGGAGGGAAGTCAAATAGGTGGATGGAGGGGCCCACATGAGGCAAGGGAGGCCCAAGGAGTTATAAGAAGGAAGCAACTCTCATTTTGGATCCATTCTTACATCATGCAAACCAAATTACTTGACTGTTCGCTCTGCTGTTTAGCTGAGTCAACTGAATGTTTAGCCACGAATCTCTCAAGCAGGAGATTCAACCTTTACTTCGAGGGACCTTTCGTGCCCTCCTTGGAGAGGCAGTTCCACAAGTATTCCTGGAGTTTTGGAGGTGTGTTACAACACTTCCATTTAGCGCAGAACCGGGAGTGTGTATTTCTTGGTAGCTGGAAATTACGTAAGGGGAGTATGGAGCCATCAGAGATCAAGTATTTGCCAGGAGAGTTAGTGGATTGAGAGAGCAGCAATAGGCCAACATTCTTTGTGATTTTTGGAGTCAACAGAGCCAACATTCCAGTAGTTCGAATTGCTCGGCTTGGGGACAACGCAGAGGCCATTCCAATAGTTTTCGTGTAGCTTAGGAGCAAGTGCCATTGGACGAAAGCCCATTCGGGAAGTCAGGGAGCTGGTAGTAGCGATCAGCCCAACACTTTGGGACCATTTCTGGGAGGATTTACAGGCAGTTTCCAACGGGTCGAGTTTTGCAATTGTAGCTGAGGTTGGGCTCCAAAGGGGTCAAATTTTAGAAGTCTAAATGTTAGGTCCCTATACTACTAGTGTAACCCCTTATTGGTTTTAGTGCAACCCCCTTATTGTATTATTGTGCCCATATGGTTTCCATGTTGTTATTATTATGCCCCATAGAAGCCCATTATTGTTATTGTTGTGCCCCTACAATATTATGTAGGCTTTGATCGTATTGGGACCCCGTAGACTCCTATATATAGAAAGGAGGCCTTGTCATTTGTATCATCCAAGAATTGTTGATTTGTGTAATGTAAAGGAGGTTTCCGTCTCGAAGAGGTTGATTTCTAAGTTGTTGATCTATCTTTTCTATCTTTTTGTGAGCTAGTTAACATAACATTTGGTGTCAGAGTTATGGATTCTAGGGTTTCGCTACTCCAAACAGGTCATCGTGGAATTTTCGCTATAACTTTGTCTCTATGATGTTTCAGAAGCTAAAAAAAAACCCATTTGAGCCGCAATCGTTTTGCACCTCCGGTCCGAATTCCAGATCTTGTTTCGCTATAGTTTAGGAGATACAGTCCAAGACATTTAGGGTTTTTGCAGACTCTCGAATTACATTTCAAATAGGTGACCTTGGGAAAATTGTTATAACTTTCTCTCTGAGCACTAGATTTAAATTTCATAAGACTTATAGAAAGAGGATGGACTATACCTTTCTGTGTATTTTTTTCAGGTCCGAAGGTCAAAATAGTGACACGAGGTAGGTCGTACAAGTTTGCTCTCCTGAGCCAGTCTATAATCAGGTCATCATAGGAGATTTGGCATAACTCTTTATTGAAGAATCCAATATTGATCAGAATGGTGGCATTGGAAAGAGGACGCAAAGGGCTACCGCAGGTCGCAATTCCATACCTTGGAGATCCAAAATTTCAGAGATACAACAGATTCAAGATCGAGATCCTAAAAGCAAGAAAAATAATGACTCGAATCAAGAAAATAGAAACACCTAGTAAGCAAAATTGGATGGATGATTTGAAGAATGTGATCGAAGCTAAGATAAATAGTTTTATATGTGACATGGAAGCATATTTGAAGAAAGGCATGGAAAATTTGAAGAAAGACATGGAAGGTTTGAAGGAAGGTGGGAGAAAGATGCTACAAGAAAGACCTCCTAATGACGAAAAGGTAGTAGAGGAAACTCATGATGAAAAAAAATTAAATGTTAATTATGATTTCATAGAATCTAACATTGGATTGAAGACCCACCATATTCCAAAGATCATTATGAGGAAGTTTGATGGCTAGGATCCCATAACATGGATACTACAGATGGAGAAATATTTTGATCTACATGATGTGCAACTGTTACAAAAGCTACGTATTGCATCTTTATATTTAGAACCGAATCAAGGGCTTTGTTCTCGTAAACCACTTGTCACTTGGTCAATTTTCACAGAGGAAATGATAGCACATTATGAGGATACAAAGAGAAACACCTTCTTTAGCCAATTGATAAATCTCAAACAAAAGGGGTCAATGGCAAAATACATTGAGGACTGCCAAACATTGAATATAAGGGTAAATGATATTCCAGAGAAGCAAAATATTGATGTCTTCATAGGGAATTTAAAGGATAACATTCAACATGAGGTTCACCTTTGGGAACCTGATTCATTGGAGAAGGCATTCGGGCTGGAAAGAAAAATTGAAAGCAAAATTATGGCAACAAGAAATGCTACCACTCAAAATGATAAAGATGGAAGTGTTGTTGCTCCTAGCATTCCACAACCTACAAGGTTGTCACCACAACAATTGGAAGAAAAAGGAGAAAACGACCTTTGTTACAGTTGTGATAGAAAATACACTAAAGGTCATAAGTGTGTTGAGAAGAAATTATTTTACATTGATTGTGAAGAGGAGGAAGAAAATGATCAAGAAACGTCAAAAGATGAGGATATACACCAGGAACCAACCCCAGAGAAAGAAGAAATGAATCCAACCATATTTTGTAATGCATTGGCAGGAATTACCACTCCTCAAATTCTGAAGATAGAAGGACATATCAAGAAGAAAAAGGATAACCTCACTTTCGCGTAGAATCGAATGAAACAATAGGCAGACCAACATCGCAGTGAAAGAAGTTTTGATATAGGCGTTTGGTATTTTTATAAATACAACCATATAAACAAATGTCCCTCAAGCAAGCTAAGAAGGATAATAAATTATCACCAAAGTACTATGGTCCTTACAAGGTGCCGCAAAAGATTGGTACTATGGCATACAAATTGGAGCTTCCTGCATCTTCCCGAGTGCACTTAGTTTTCCATGTTTCATGCTTAAAGAAGTTTATAGGTGAGAAGATCCCAGTTCAAACAGTATTGCCAGAACTTGATGAGGAAGGAAAAATCATATTGGAATCGGAAGCAGTCACAAAAACAAGAAATCGACAGCTACGAAATCGATCAATTTTAGAGTATCTCATCAAGTGGAAGAACTTACCCGCTGAAGATTCCACATGGGAGGATAAGAATTTTATACACAAGCATCCAAAACTACTCAAGCGTTGAGAACAACACTTTTTGAAGGAGAGGGGCATGTTAGGTCCCTATACTACTACTGTAACCCCCTATTGTTATTAGTGCAACCCCCTTATTGTATTATTGTGCCCATATAGTCCCCATGTTGCTATTATTATGCCCCATAGAAGCCCACTATTGTTATTGTTGTGCCCTTACAATATTATTGTTATGTAGGCTTTGATTCTATTGGGAACCCTTAGACTCCTATATATAGAAAGGAGGTCTTGTCATTTGTATCATCCAAGAATTGTTCATTTGTGTAATGTAAAGGAGGTTGCCCCCTCGAAGAAGTTGATTTCTAAGTTGTTGATTTATCTTTTCTATCTTTTTGTGAGCTGGTTTCTGGGTTTAGGCTAAGGAGTTCGAGGTTAAAAGCATATAATTTTATGGGCATAGGAGGTGGACCTTTCAGCCATTCGAACTTCAATAGAAAGACAGTTTTCTAGGGCAGCACAGTGCAGATTGGTGCAACAGCAAAACAACCTTCAGTTCAACCATTTTCTCACCTGGGTTTGGTCATGCTTGTCCATTGAGACAAGCCCAAGTGCATCATCCTATTATCCATTGTATTTTGCCTTAAGAAAAGTAATAAAATGGCTCAACAATTCTTTATTTGCAGTATTTCCATGGGTGTTTAATGTGTGTTTCGTTTTTATATTCTGTTGCATAGATTATTATTTACTTTATATCACTTGTATTCCTATTTAGGATCATTACAAAAATGATTGATGAGGAAGTTGTTAATGAGTGGTACACATTGAATTGAGAAACTAAGGGAATTTCGTTGAACTCCTATTAGGGCTTTTGGTCCAAGTACACTTGCCTCTTGTTCAATGCTAATGCTACAACATGCCATGTGATGCAGTACAATACATGTAATATTATTGTGTCCCTTTGTATGCTTAGTCATGATGGGTAAATTTCAGCCCAAAAGATTGTGGTCATGCTCCTTATGTCCTTTGGTTGGAATTCCCTACCCTGCTAGTGGACATGTGTTTGTTTGTCGATTTTTTGTCATATATTGTGGTAAGTTGCTTATTACAAATGGTCATAGAAACTCTTTTTGGGCCTGTTGACCACTGCGTGTCAACTACCCATAGCAGTACACCCCCTTTTTCTTTGCAAAAGGGATAGCGCTTGATCGACATTTCCGTGCCATTCGACAGTCATCATCCACTTGATCATATTAAGTTGTAAACCCAGTCTGCACGTTGAATTGTAAATAATCTTAGCAGAGTTGAGTCATGTATGTAAATTGCCTAGGTGAACCTAATTTTCTAGTGATAATCTACGTTTCGGAAGGTTTTTCGTCTCACCGATCCATGATCGGCAGAGTTTTCCTTCAACCTGACCCCAAAGCCGGAATGAATTTTGTCATTAGAGTCTTAGGAGAATCCTAGTGTTTTAATCTGCTAGATTATGTTTGGTCGCAGAACTGGGTTGGTTTGAGGGTCTATGTTCAAATGGCTTTTTCCCCTTGAGTGTAAATTGTAAAGTCATGATGTAAAGTGTTTTGAGGGTTAGGAAATGTTTGTTAAAATTGGCACCGGGCAACTTCATGTGTGGGTCATCTTATCATGCTGATAATATTTTTATTAGATTCCTCTCGTCGAGAGGTGTAGGATTGATTATAAAGATCATCCGATTCCGATAAGTATTCATGGAGATATGAATTTATTTTGATTATGGAATTATTATCAAGCCGACCTACAACTCATGTAGGCTCAGAAGCCCAACAGTCGCATCTATTCGCCCACCAACGTTGTGTATAAATATAAGAGGACTTTTCCTCATTTGGACTCACTCATCTTATCACATCTCTCTCTCTCTACTGCGCAGATATGAGTCTCTTCTCTACTGCACTGAAATGAGTCTCTCTCTCTCACATGTTTGAAGCCGGAAACTGCTGAAACTGCAGAAGTAAAGATTGACTTGTGAAGCCTAGAAGATCTCCTCTTTGGAACTGCGCTGTAGGTTCATCTGAACCTCCTCTGAAAGCCGCAACTTCTGGTGGTGGAATGAAGTCAATCCGATGAACAGTTTGCAAGATATTGACTGCCCTAGTTTGAAGCCGGAAACCGCTGAAACTGAAGCTGCAACTGCAGAAGTAAAGATTGACTTGCGAGGCCTAGAAGATCTCCTCTTTGGAATTGTGCCGTAGGTTCATCTGAACCTCCTCTGAAAGCCGCAACTTCTGGTGGTGGAATGAAGTCAATCTGATGAACGGTTTGCAAGATCTCTGCCCTAGTTTGATAATGAAGCCGTTAATGCTGATGCTGCTGATCTAGGGTTTGCTACTGCTGATATGAATCAGATTTATTGTACTATTTCTCTCTGCTGAATTATTGAAGATAAAAGAAGATTTGATCAAAGGGTTTCCCCACAGATTGTGGGGTTTGTCCCTGGCTAGCCGCCACATCTTGTGTCTCTTGTCTTGGCTTGTTTTCTGTCGATCGTTTAATGTTCTATCTGCACTTTACTTTATGTACATGTCATTGCTAATCGGTGGAATATAATAAGAAAAAGAAGTAAACTGTTATAAGCATAGAACATATCATAAGTTAACATGGTATCAGAGCTCAGGTGAAGACAAAGCCTGAGCAAGAGCACGGGCAATCATCAAAGAGAAGATTGGTAAGGCTATCCTAAAAGAACTATGGGGTCCTCAACACTCTTTCCTGCTGAAGACAAGCTCTGTGAGAAGCTGACTATCACAGATGGAAGATGTCTATCAATCTAACCCTTGAAGGTCAAGGAGAGCTGGGGATCGAGGAAGAGGACAACCATTCAAGAAGGCTAGAAAGTCCGAATGTACCTGACCTCAAAAAGAACCTAGTGTCCATCTCGACAATGGAATACAAAGGCTACAAGGTAACCTTCAGCGATGGCAAGGTATGTATATGGAAAAATAATGTTAAAGA
>APFE030094055.1:247301-259547 GCA_000404065.3 Pinus taeda | reverse complement strand
GCAGAAGTAAAGATTGACTTGCGTGGCCTAGAAGATCTCCTCTTTGGAACTGCGCTGTAGGTTCATCTGAACCTCCTCTGAAAGGCGCAACTTCTGGTGGTGGAATGAAGTCAATCCGATGAACGGTTTGCAATATATCGACTGCCCTAGTTTGAAGCCAGAAACTGCTGAAACTGAAGCTGCAACTGCAGAAGTAAAGATTGACTTGCATGGCCTAGAAGATCTCCTCTTTGGAACTGTGCTGTAGGTTCATCTGAACCTCCTCTGGAAGCCGAAACTTCTGGTGGTGGAATGAAGTCAATCCGATGAACGGTTTGCAAGATATCGACTACCCTAGTTTGAAGCCGGAAACTGCTGAAACTGAAGTTGCAACTGCAGAAGTAAAGATTGACTTGCGTGGCCTAGAAGATCTCCTCTTTGGAACTACGCTGTAGGTTCATTTGAACCTCCTATGGAAGCCAAAACTTTTGGTGGTGGAATGAAGTCAATTCGACAATTGGTTTGTGAGATATCGTCTGCCCTAGTTCGATAATAAAGCTGGTAATGCTGATGCTATTTAGGGTTTGCTACTGCTGATATGAACAGATTTATTGTACTATTTCTCTCTGCTGAATTATTGAAGATAAAAGAAGATTTGATTAAAGGGTTTCCCCACACATTGTGGGGTTTGTCCTTAGCTAGCCGCCACATCTTGTGTCTCTTGTCTTGGCTTGTTTTTTGTCGATCGTTTAATGTTCTATTGCACTTTACTTTATGTACATTGATGCTATGGTGCAAATAATAAGAAAAGAGTAACTGTTATAAGCATAGAACATACCATAACTAAACATGTTTAATCCCCTCATGGTCTTAAGTCTTGGTCTAGGAAATTTCCAAGACTGAGTTTGAGGATCCATAATAAAAAAATAAAAAAAAAAAAAAAAAAAAAATAATAATAAAAAAATAAGAAAAAAATAAAAAAATAAAATTTTAAAAATAAAATAAAAAATAAAATAAAATAAAAACTTAAAAAATAATAAAATAATAATATTTTGAGAATTTCAATGCATTAAAAATTTGACGGATGAGATTAAGAGATATCTTGATCCTCATTGACGGTCGAGATCATTTTGACGTGGATCACTCAAACTAGCCGTTGGGAAATTTTCCTTTAAATAGGGTGCTAGGGGTCATTTGAGATCATTGGATCTGTAAGTTTTGTGCTGAAGAAACTCTCTTGTAAACCTTTTTTTTGGTGCTAATAAAGAAAGACTTTGGGGTCGAAATCTTGCTGGTGTTACTCTCTTGAAGTGCTGTGAGCTATTTTATTTTTTGCATATTTCAATTTTCAGCCATTAGTAACAGCTTATTGAAGAGTATTGTTGAGCATAGGTATCTTGTTCACTTGCTAGGGTTTGAATGGTATTAGGGTTTCTGAAATAATGGCAGGTATCTCCATTGAATCTGAGATCTAGTACTGTTTTTCCTCTCTTTATTGATGATTGAAGTGAGCTGTGCAGGTAACCCTTACTGAAGAAGATCAGTGGGTGTTTGGGGAAGTTCTTGGCTGAACCATCCAACTCTCGCAAGCATTTTCTTGCAGAGCCTAGCTAATTTTGATCCTGGGTTAATCATTTAGTTTGTTTTATGATTTGCATGAGAGATTTCCTAAGTATTTTCATAGTAAATCTGAAGTTCTAAAACATTATTGATGATAACTGACAAATTTGGCTGTTGTAGAGCTATAATTTTGTAATTTTGGATCAGTTTGCAGGGTTTTAGTTTCAATATTTGCATATATTCTCCGGGTGCTTGTTTTTCCATTGCAGGTTGCAGGTCTGGTAAAAATTTCTTTTATATAAAGCCAGATCTGGGCCCAAAAAATAGCTTTTGCAGAGGTGTTTGTCTCAGATCTAAAGATTTTTTTTTTTTTAAAAGTCTCTGAAAAATTTCAAGTGTCCTTGCAGTGTTTACTATACCCCTCACCCTCCTCACTGTACGCCATCATCAGTTGCTGTTCTGCAAACGTGCTGAATCTGCTAGCAAACCTCTATCTTCACCTATACGCAGTCATTCCTACAGCATATATCAAATTCCTGGTTTATTTACAGCGTTGTTTTTTTTAAAACGCCCCTCGCTATCTATCTCACGCTACTGGAATCTCTGCGTACAGTCAACCATCGCCCACGCTGCTTGCATCAGACACCAAACTGCAGAACAAGTTTTTTTTTGGGGGGTATACACAGGCTAGACCTGCGTGCTAAGAAAAATAAGTCTTCAAGCCACCATCGAAGGCACTCATTCGTTGGACAACCTGCGTTCTGCGTTGAGCATTGCTGGAAGCTACAAACCCGTCCGCAACCTTTTCTTCTCCATTTTCATCGAGCTAATCCTCTGGCCGCCGAGCTCCTCCACGCGTTTTTCATTCTTCATATCCCACGTTCCTCATGAAAATTTGACGCGGTGCCATTCCAGTAACGTGTTGCTGCGTCCTCATTCACCGTGGCCTCCTCCCGGTCTTTGTTCTGCGACTTATCTTCCATAACTGTCTCAGCAAACCAGCTAGCGTCGCTGTTTTCTCACTGCCATCCCACGTCGATCCACTATCACCGCCGTCCAGTTGCTCGACGCTACAAACCTGCGAACGCAGTAAACTCTCGGTTCGATTTTTTTTTATTTACGTTTCATGTTTTAGTTTTAGTGGTTATTATTTGCCTTTAAAAGGTTACGAGGTTTCATTTTAGGGTAGTTTATTTCTTTTTGATTTTAAATTTAGTTTTTTACAATAGAAATGTATATATAAAAAAAATCAAAAGCACACATATAAAAAAAAAAAAAACAAATGGATTTTAAGGGTTGCGTTTAGTTTTAATTGTTCTTTGTATTTAGTTAGGGTTTTGATTTTATATTCTTTAGATTTAAAGTTTTAGATTTTAAACTTAGATTTGATCTTTTATAGTTTTAAATTATATTAGATCTTATTTAAAAAATCTTTGTTTCATTTTGATTTAACCAAAAAAAAAAAAAAAAAAAAAAAAAAAAAAATTATCTCAATGAAAAATTTCGTCAAGTTTTAGTTAGAGCTTTAGATTTTAATTTAAATTTGATTTTTTCTCTATAGTTTTAGATTAGTTTAGATTAGATTTTAATAAACTCAGGTTTTGCTTTAGTTTTAGTTTAGATCTTAATTTTAAGTTTTCTTTTAAAATTAAAAAAAAAAAAAAAATCAAAAAAAATATAAAATGTAAAAAGATATAAAAATGTTTCTTTTAATTTAGTTTTATTTAGATTTTTTGATTGAAATTTCATTTAGTTTTAAAATCTTGCTTTATCTAAAAAACATAAAAATATTTTGGAAATATTTTGCCAGATTCAGTCTTGGCTCGGGGACTTATCACGTTTTATTTTTTCTTGTTGAGATTCAAATTTTGATGTGGAATTAATGTTTATAATTTTTATGCTTGAATGATCATGAATGTGATATCTGGTTAGCGTTTAAAATTTCGTGGTTGTGTATCGAACTTTATCTTTCGAAGCTTTGAATTGCTGAAGTATCATTTAAGCTTTTTCTCGCATTTAATAAAAATAAATCTTTGTTTGAGTTATTTGATGATAAATGATTGCTCTTCATGGTTTATATTTCTGCAACATCTGATAATTAATCGTTTAAACATTAACTCCACAAGGCACTGGTCTATTAAGTCAATAAAATCTATTTAGCGCTGGTTTCCTTTCGTGTCTCCCAAACCAACTGATTCGCAGTTGGTCATCCATTTTCCTATAGGGTCTACCCCCCTTAGCCGCGGGAGACAGGCTTAAACGGAGAAATCGGGGATCAGGGTGATAGCCCTCGGTCTGAGCGTTGTCGTGACAATCTGTGCGACAACATTTTTTGGCGCCGTTGCCGGGGATAGAGTTTTTTCTGTCCTTGGTCCTTTCCTTCCAAGCTTTACCGTGTTTCACTTCCTGTTCGGGTGGCGACTCCACTTCATATATTATTTTCAAGAGTGTATACTAGAAGACATTCAAGTAGTCTGTGTAATCCTGCTCCTGATCCTGAAAGGGCCCTTAGAGTACGATTACACAAACTCTCTTCTTGTACACTTCTTGTTAATCTCGGACAAGAAGCCCTCTCTGATATCCATCTACTTTTTACAGGTCCAGTTGAGGACGACATCATGGACATATTCTCCCCATGTAACTTTGCTAATATTTCGGGTTATCCCAATGATATTCCAAAACATGGAATGGATAAATTGCCTATCTTTCAGGGAGATAACGCAATCAGTGCCAATTCGAATCTGAAAGCTTTTAGTTCATGGTTGGGGAAATACGCAAGGGTCGCTGATTTTAATTATGAAGATGTTAAGCTCGATTTCCTCCCGCTCTGCGCCCGCAGCGCAGCCCTAGCCTTGCCCGCGCCTGCGATTCTCTGCCTCCCTCATGGCGTCTGGAGGTGGCCCTGAGGCCCCTCCACCCCTTCCCCCGGAAGTCGCGGCCTTCAAGGCCCTGGTTTCAGCCTCTGGCAAGCGTCCGGCTTCAGGCCCGCAGCAGAAATTCGTGAAGAAACTGGACAGTATCCCCAAGGTTGCTCTCCCGGAAGAAGAAATATGCAGATCAGCTTTGAATCTTGCTGAGAATGGCTTGATCGGTCAGTTCACCGGGCTGTGGCCGTCCCCGAGAGCTGTCGAAGAATGGGTCAAAAGGAACTGGCTTCCTCTGGTCAGCGAAGGAATCAAGATTTATTTTGTGGGCAAAGGGTTCTTCGTTTTTTTGTTCGACAAACCAGAAGACAGAGGCCTGATCTTCAGAAACGGGCCATACTTCATGGGGCCTCAAGGACTTTACCTGAACAAATGGTCAACTGATTTCGATCCAGCGCAGGATGTGCCTAGGGCGGTTCCGGTCTGGGTGCGCCTTCCGCATCTTCCCTTGCATTGCTGGAACCAAGGCTCCTTACAATCAATTGGAAACGCTCTGGGAAAATACATCGACCAAGCCCCAAGGAAGGATCAGTATTCCTGCGCCCGGATCTGTGTGGAGGTCGACTTGGAAATTGGACTACCTGAAGCGATCCAGCTAACGGTGGCAAACTGGTCTCATATTCAAGAGCTAGATTATGAACAGTTGCCCTTTAAATGCCGTTTTTGCCATGAGTATGGGCATTTTGCTAGATATTGCAAAAAAAGAAGTGAGGAGACAACAGAAAAGGAAAAAGAAGACCAATGGAAACAGGCAAAGAAGACATCAGCAAACAGGCAGAGTAACAAAAGCAAGGCTAAAGGGTCAGAGAGCAAAGTAGATAACGGAAGCACAAGTAACCATAACGCCGGAAGCAGCGAACCAAAGGCCAATGAGGGAGATAAAAACCCCTTTGAAACCCTCGCGCCTCCCCCGGATCCCCCGGAAGCAGAGGAAGAAGAACCATTACAGCCTGCTACTATGGAAGCCCTAGATCCAGGCAATACTCAAAGCACCTACACAAGCAAAATATCTTCTCCATCATACGCAGAGATAATAAAAAAAAAGAAAAACCCAATAGAGAATATTGGGTCATCAGATGATGAATCTCATGAAAAGGCAACAAAAAGGGCCGGACGAAGAACAAACAAAGAAACTAGAGAAGAGGAGTCAGAAAAACAAAAAACTCTTGGCAGCCAAGCAACAATCGAAATGACCCTAGGGAGAACTGTTAGGCCAAGGACCTCCAAAGGAGGAGGGCCTACCCCTTCAAGTGGTAAATGATGCAGATGATCTCTTGGAACTGTAGGGGTCTGGGTAATCCCAATAAGGCAGAAGCAATCAAAGACTTATTGAAGATAGAGACCGCGGACATCCTTATGCTCCAAGAGACCAAAGTAGAAGGGGAAGCCCTTCTAAACACCAGCATCAACAAATGGAAATTTGACTCAGGAAAGGCTGTCAGTGCAAGGGGAACAGCTGGAGGTCTAGGCACTTTTTGGACCAAAAGCTTTTCCTTAGAACGATTTTCAACAACTCAACATTGGATCTTCACAGAGCTGCGCCACACTGTAAGTAATCTTTCCCTCGCCCTGTTTAACTTATATGTACCAGTTCATTATGAAGAGAAGAAAGAATGCTGGAGGTCGCTTTCAGAGTTTTTAGAGCAAATCAGTCCTTCAAATCTGGTTATAGGGCGGGACCTGAACATAATTTTAGATCTCAAAGAAAAGAAAGGAGGGATTCAGTCCAAAGACCCCTTCAGCAGAACAGTGGGCAGTTTGATCCAGCGCTGGGACTTGGTGGACCCCAAACCAGTCAAAGGTAAATTCACCTGGACAAATAATAGAACTGGAGATAATTATATAGCAGCCAGACTGGACAGGTTCCTTATCAACAGCTCTTTAATGATGGACAACAGAATTGTTTTCTCAAAAATCCTTCCAAAACTCACTTCGGATCATAAACCAATTCTCCTTTGCCTAAAGGAAGAAGAAGATTTAGGCCCCCTGCCATTCCGCTTCTGCCCTCTCTGGGCAGGCAAGGACGGGTTTATGGATACAGTTCAAGCAGCATGGAGAATGGACGTCAATGGTTCCCCAAGCTTCGTGTGGGAACAGAAATTGAAGAATGTCAAAACAACTCTCAAAGTATGGGTAAAGAAATCCATGCAATCCCCCAACAGGCAGCGGAAGGAGGCGATCTCTCATCTGGAAGGTATTCAATTCGAAATGGAGGACACGTTTCCTTCGGTCTCAGAGCTCGCCCAAGAAAAATCGGCTCAAAAGAATGTGTACTGCTCCTTCAGGAAGGAAGAGGAGTACTGGCGACTAAAGTCCCGAAGTTTGTGGCTTAAATCCGGGGATAGAAACACCTCATACTTTCATAAACAATGCAGGGCCCGCCTCTCGCGCAACCACATAGCAGAAATAACAAGCTCCAGCGGTCAGGTTTTCAAAGGTTTCGCTCAAATTCGAGAGGCAGCGACAAACCACTTTAAGAACCTCCTCAGCGCAGAGAGAAATGGTGAGGAGGAGGACGAAACAGATTTTCTTGCAGTCATCCCCAGCCTAGTTAGTGAGGAAGACAACGCCTCATTGACGAGTCTAGTAACGGAAGAAGAGATCACCAATATCGTTTGGTCGATGGACCCCGACAAAGCCCCAGGCCCCGACGGGTTCTCAATCCATTTTTATAGGATCTGTTGGGAAATCATCAAATTTGACCTCTTCAGAATGATAAGAGGAGTTTTGAAAAAGGCAAAAATGGGAGGAGGCACAAAATCTACATTTCTAGCTCTAATCCCCAAGGAAACTAATCCAAGATCGTTTGACAGATATAGGCCGATCTCCCTGTGCAACTCATCATACAAGATCGTGACCAAATTGCTGGCTAATAGGATCAAGCGTCTCCTTCAAAATCTCATCTCCCCAGCACAAGGAGGATTTGTGAAAGGCAGACAAATCCTCGACAATGTCATTCAAATTCAAGAGGCTCTTCACTCCAGCTTTGCTCGGAAAGAACAAGGTATGATAATTAAATTAGACATGAGTAATGCTTTTGATCGTGTTAACCGATCCTTTTTGTTCAGGGTCCTTGAAGCCTTCGGGTTTTGTCAAGATTTTATAAATATCATCAAAGCCTGCATAGACAATGTCTGGATTGCACCATTGGTGAATGGGAGACCAACAGAATTCTTCTCTGCCACCAGGGGTCTGAGGCAAGGCTGCCCCTTGTCCCCCTTTCTATACATTCTGATGGCGGATACATTAAGCAGAAAACTATCTCAGGAGCAACAACGTGGTTCCATCCCTGGGATTAGAATCGTGCAAGATACACCTTCAGTGAACCATACGCTTTTTGCCGATGATGCTCTCTTGCTTGGTGGCGCCTCCCTGAGAATGGCAAAAGCTTTCAAGTCCACCCTCCAAAAATTCTGCAATGTCGCTGGTGCCCTTATCAGTGAAAGGAAGAGCGCAGTCTATGCTTGGAACTCCAATCAGCAAACCATCGACAGGATAGCTAGCGAACTGGGCTTCAAAGGATATGCAGAATGGGATAAAATTAAATACCTGGGCCTTCCGTTGACGATGGGATCCAACCGGAACAATTTGTGGGAGGAGGTAATCTCCAAGTTTAGCAAGAAGATAGCTGCATGGGGCGGAGTCTGGCTCTCCTCTGGAGGAAAGCTCACCCTCATCCGGTCGGTTCTTTCTGCGCTGCCTACCTTTCAAGCTTCTCTGCTGTTGGCTCCAAGGCAAATAGCAGACCAAATCTCTTGCCTTATCCAGAATTTTCTGTGGAGCGGAGGTAAGGGGAACAGTAACCGATTCCACCTTGTCAATTGGGAATTGGTGAAGCGCCCAATCAAGGAGGGCGGCCTGCAAATAAGAGACCCTCTTCAAGCTAATTTAGCGATGGGCTGTAAGATTCTGTGGGAGATAACCTCTGAGCCTATGCATCCAATTAGTCAGATTTTTGTACACAAATATCTAAGGAATAGATCGATCACCACCTTCAACCCAGCCTCTTCTCCTAAAGGAACTTTGGCGTGGAGACTCTGTTGTAGAGGGCTAGAATTCTTCAGAATGCATTTGTACAAAGTACCTGGCAATGGCAAAACGACTTGGTTGTGGAAAGACCGAATCATGGGTCATCCCCCCCTCTCAGAGAAAAATGAAATTGCAGGAATAAGAGCTTGGTTAAGATCAAGAGGGATCAGAAAAATTGAGGACATAGTGGAATGGGACGAAGACGACAATTGGAAGTGTTGGAATCTGCCCAACATTCCTGAGCAATTAATCGAGCAGTTAAACTTTCTCATAGTTGAAATTGCAGACTTCGCCCCTGGCCATAAGAATGAGGAAGACTCTTGGGGTTGGGGACAAACAGGGGTCTACTCAGCGAAACAAGGGTATTTACAAATGCAAGGTAAAAAAGACTCAGCGCACCCGGAAGGAGTGTGGAAGCAGATATGGGAGTGCTTCAGTATCCCGAAGATAAACTTCTTCTTCTGGACCTTGTTTCAAAACAAAATTCTCACTGGCGAGAACCTTTGCAAACGGAACATCGCTGGTCCACATCGATGCGTGTTTTGTAAAAAAGCTCTGGAAACTTCAGCTCATATTTTCCTCGAATGTGAGTTCGCTTAGAAGACTTGGACTAGTTTCTTAGCCGGGCTGAATGTTAGTTCTCCAGCGAACTGTTCAATCTCAGAAATGTTCTTGACCTGGAAAGCCAGATATCCCCATCGCATTGCCGCCAAGTCCCTCTGGTCCAAGGTGTGGGTTGCAGTCCCGAAGTATGTATGCTGGAAAGTGTGGCTCTCCCGGAATGAAAATATCTTCAACCAAACAGAAACATTAGCCGAAAAGGTTGCAGAAAAAGCCAAGAATCTTCTAATAGAGACATTGAGACAGTCCAGTGCAAGAGACAATACCTTAAGAGACGAAGAAAGAGCGTGGCTGGGCGACTTCACTCCCATAATGAGTCCCTCATCTATCTCTCGTCCTCCCCTCAAGGAAAATTGGCAGATCCGTGACAACGCATAAGGCTTCCAGAAGTGGTGGAAATTACAAGGTAAATGCACTATATTTTTTGACGGAGCCTCAAAAGGCAATCCAGGCAGGTCAGGGGCGGGGGGGATCATTTACTTTCCGAATGGAAGCAAAGAGTGTTTCAGTTGGGGCCTCGGAATAAAAACTAACAATCAGGCAGAAGTCCTTAGCCTCTTGAAAGCCTGTCAACTCGCCAGGGGAAAAGAATCTAAGGAGATAGCAGTGTTCGGAGACTCAGAATTGCTGATCAAAGCCTTAAGGAAAAACAAAAGGCTCAACGATCCTGTTCTGAACAAACAGATTCTAAGAGTGAACAGACTCTTGAAGGAATTCCCTTCAGTCCAAATCTTCCATATTCTCAGAGAATTGAACTCAGAAGCCGATTTTTTGGCAAACATCGGATGCAACCTGGAAAAAGGTATGATAAGCATAAACTCAGGTGAGGCGAAAATGGTTGTCATCCCCTAATCAGAATTGTGAGTTAGGAGAATTTCTGCCTCTGTCTGAAAGGAATGTTTAAGGTCTGCCGGGTTGTGAAAAGAGCAGGAGGTAATCAGCTCTTCGATCTTATTTCCTCCTTGCAAGAATCAGTTCTCAGTCACTCCCTCCTTGCAACAATTCAGGGGAGGCGTTGTTAATCTCAGGTCCTGAAAACAGAGGTTAGGTGCGCAGTCTGCCATGAAATCGAACTCACACTGCTCAAGAAACAGCCCTCATTCACTTGTCGGGTCGCCGGACTCTGGGATTATGCAGTTGGCATGATTATGTAACAAAGCAGAGGCTTGTTTCGTATGTGGAAATGAAATATGTAATTGGTTGACAGTAATAGGTTGTAGAACAAATATGGTGACAATATGGCAACGGTGATGACAATAAAACAAAGGTGTTGATAACAGAACAAAGGTGTGGTCTCCCTCGCAAAAAAGAACCATTGACATCATAAAAGGGTGATAGAAAAGTATCAGTTGATGTATACACAGTTGATTAACAAATTCCTCAGTTGATGTAATACGCTGAGGATGCAAAAATTGCGGAGTATATTGCTAATCTGAATAGTCTGGTTGTTGACTTTAAATGCCTGTGAGCCTTGAAAACGCTTGATGATCGCAATGATTGTTTGAATGCTCCAGAATAGTTCTTCCTTAATCACTGCTCTCAAACCATTCTGATCCGTAGGAAGTGGCAGTTTCCAAACAGCTGCAGTGCAAATTCTTCAAGCCTGAGTTGCAAATATGCTAATACGAGTCTTCGAAATTTCTTCCTTCTGGCAAAGAAACAGGGGCGGCGATATTAATTCACAGGTCTAGGAAAAAGAAGAGAGGCGCGTTGTTTGTTATGTAATAGAAATCCTCAATGCATCCTCAATGTTAAAATAACCTGCTCTTAGCTTGTTCAAGCTCGAAGGGATGGCAATTGAATTCAAATTCTCTCATAGATTATTCTCAGCAGCAGAATTAGCCGAGAATAGAACAAGAAATGTAAATCTGTTTTGACCTCGGTCATCCATGAATAAAAATATCCGTTTTGGTTAACAAAAAAAATTATGAAGATGTTAAAATGACCCTTTTTGTTCTAACTTTGGAGGGTGACGCTCTAGATTGGTTTACGGAAAAGCCTCAAAATTCATTTGATTCCTTACAATCGATTGTTAACGCCTTTAAAGAAAAGTATGGGAACAAGCGAGAGGGAAGACACCTTGTGAAAGCTATTAGCATAATCAAAAAGAGAGAGAATGAAACTGCTGAAGAATTTAATAAAAGGTTTAATGACATTATTAAAGAATTACCTCAAGACTATAAACCTACCGGTAAATCTCTTCGAGATTTTTACATTGATGCATTTAGTCCTGAGCCATCTTATGAGTTAAGGCGTGCTAGACTTAATGATTATAGGGATTGCCAAGCCTTAGCTATAGAACTTGAAAAGGACAAGGCAACATCTGGAAAATCTGAGATCCTAGGTTTCGACAGGGCTGCTACGAAACTAAAGGAACCTAAAGGAAAAGCAGTTCAAGAACCTGAAAGCAAACTTGTTCTCAAATTGCTTCAAAAGATTGAAACCATGGAAATTAATCATACTAAGGAAATAGCCACTTTGCAGAATAGGTTGGTCCAAATGGAAAGAACGCAAACGCAAAATTTCCAGCCTCGAAATAATAATAATAGAAATAACAATTGGCAAAGGAAGGGTCAATCTAGTGAGCAGAGACCTCCTAATCCGCTAACTAATTTGGTTGATAATGCTCCCCCTTACTGTCGGGTTTGTGATGCTCTTCATGAAGAGGCCACTTGTCCCATCGTTAGAAGAATTTTAGATAATGGAGTGTTTGGAACAGGTGATCAAATAAATGTAGTAGGTAGCAAGTTCCCTTTGTCTATGGATGATTGGATAGAGGTCAAGGAAAAGAGTCGTGACGTTATGAATCCTTCATCAGCTTTTAGTATAAATAACCTTGAAAATGAAGATGACATTTTGGCTAGGTTATATGTTGAAAAACCCTCTCTCGAGCAAATCTTGGAAATTGCTAGAGATAAGGGTTTGACCTATCAGAGAAGGGATAAAGATCAAAGCGGGAATCAAATTCCCCCTCGAACTTTTTTCCCTGGTGAAAACTCTGGATTTGATGTTGATTTGGGAAGTTGGTTTAACAATGCCAAAATCTGGATTCCTGTCTCCGAGATTGCCAAAATCCCTTCCCAAAGAGATAAATTGCTAAAAGCTATCCAAGGTCCTCAAATAAATACTTCTC
>APFE030094055.1:206666-244572 GCA_000404065.3 Pinus taeda | reverse complement strand
CTTCAATCTTTCCTTGGAAAGACAAATTTTATCAGAAGGTTTATTCCAAATTACGCAGAAATAGCTAAGCCTATTCAAAGTCTTCTAAAGAAAGATGCAAAATTTGTTTGGCAAGAAGACGGCAAAAGGGCTTTTCAAGAAATCAAATGTGCTATTCAAGAGCTCCTGTCTTAGTTAGTCCCGATTACTCCAAGGATTTCATGATTTTTTCTTTCGCTTCCGAAGATACCATTGCTGGTGTCCTGCTGCAAAAGAATAAAGATGGTCACGAACAGCGTATTGCTTTCATGAGTAGAGCACTTCAAAATTCTGAATTGAAGTACAATACCATGGAAAAGCAAGCTTACGCCTTGGTCAAGTCTCTGAAGCACTTCAAAACTTATGTGGGTTATTCTAAAAGTATTGCTTTCGTCCCACATTCTGTTGTTACAGATATATTAACTCCAACCGATTGCTTAGGGACTCGTGCTAGGTGGGTTACTAAAATACAAGAATATGATTTAGAAATCAGACCCACCAAGCTAGTCAAAGGCCAAGGTTTGGCTCAGATGTTGACTGAAAGTAATGAAAAGACTCTTGGTTTGTTTTGTGTTAGCAATCTATCTTCGCCTGAGTTGCAAAGATTAGGAGAGCATGAGTGGTACAAGGACATAGTTTATTACTTGATGAATCTTACATGTCCTAACCATTTAGTTGCTCATAAGAGAAGGGCTTTTAGACTAAAAGCCACTAAGTATTTCCTTATGAAGGATGGCCTTGGATGGAGAAATCCTGAGGGCATAGTGCTTAGGTGTGTTGATGACGTTGAGTCCAAGAAATTGATCTCTGAGTTTCATTCAGGATTTTGTGGTGGTCATTATGCTGCTAGAACTACCGCCCACAAAATCCTGAGAGCTGGTTATTATTGGCCTTCAATTTTTTCTGATGTGCATAGGTTCGTTAGAAATTGTCAAGCCTATCAACTATTCACTGGGAAACAGAAGCTTGCTGTCCTGCCCCTACAACCTGTCATTACAGAGGCACCTTTTCAGCATTGGGGTCTGGACTTCATAGGGAAGTTCCATGAAAATTCTAGCAATGGCTACTCATGGATTTTGACTTCTACGGATTATTTCACTAAATGGGTTGAGGCCATTCCTGCTAAGAATGCCACTGAAAAGGTTATTATGGATTTCATTGAAAATAACATCATTACTATATTTGGTGTCCCTGCTAAGATCACTACTGACAATGCCAAAGCTTTTAGTTCCTCAGAGTTTTCATCTTTCTGTTTCAAGTATGGTATTGTCTTATCTCATTCGTCAAATTACTATCCTCAGTGTAATGGTCTGGCTTAATCAAGTAACAAGAATCTCATAACCATTATCAAGAAGATAGTAGGAGATAATAAGAGATCATGGGATAGCAAAATCAAGTATGCTTTATGGGCACATAGAATCACTAAGAAGAAAGCTACTGGTAAATCTCCCTTTGAATTAGTTTATGGCTTGGATGTAACCTTACCTGTGCACCTTAAGTTGCCAGCTTATCAGCTCCTTCAGAATTTTTCTACTCATAAAGATGTTGTTCAGAATAGAATAGATCAGATTGTGGAGTTAGATGAAGCTCGTAGGACAGCTTTTGATGCTATATGTAAAAATCAATCTAACATTAAGAAAAGCTTTGATAAATCTTCTCGATCTAGATCTTTGCAGGTGGGAGATATGGTACTGCTTTGGGACTGCAAGAATGAGAAACCCGGAAAACATAAGAAGTTTGACAGTTTGTGGCTAGGACCGTACATCATTCGAGATATAGCTGGACCAAACTCATTCCGCTTGAGCAGATTGGATGGTGAACCACTTGATCTATCTGCGAATGGCCAAATGCTCAAGCTGTTCTTCAAAGATGATATCTGATGCCATGGGGCATCCTTTGTATTGTATTTCTAACCCTACTCCTTGTCATTTTCAGCATTTCGTTTCTGTTTTAGGATTAGATTTACTTTTCATGTTACTAGATAGTTAATAAATGAAGAGCTTCTATCTTTCATGTGCTTAAATGTTATATGATGATTTTTGAATGGACACTACTTATTTCTGATGTGTGTTGCGTGGGTGCAGATTCTGGATTCTCACATTCCTACAGTGCAACAACGTGTCTCAAAGTAGAGCCAGATGTTGACCACTGCATGTCAACTACCCATAGTAGTACATCCCTTTTTTCTTCGCAAAAGGGATAGCGCTTGATCGACATGTCCGTGCCATTCGACAGTCATCATCCACTTGATCATATTAAGTTGTAAACCCAGTCTGCACGTTGAATTGTAAATAATCTTAGCAGAGTTGAGTCATGTATGTAAATTGCCTAGGTGGACCTAATTTTCTAGTGATAATCTACGTTCCGGAAGGTTTTTCGTCTCGCCGATCCATGATCGGCAGAGTTTTCCTTCAACCTGACCCCAAAGCCGGAATAAATTTTGTCATTAGAGTTTTAGGAGAATCCTAGTGTGTTAATCTGCTAGATTATGTTTGGTCGCAGAACTGGGTGGTCTATGAGGGTCTATATGTCAAAGGGCTTTTTCCCCCTTGAGATGTAAAATTGTAAAAGTCATGATGTAAAGTGTCTTGAGAGTTAGGAAATGTTTTAATCCCCTCATGGGTTTTAAGTCCTAGGTCCTAGGGAAATTTTTCCGAAGGCTGAGTTTGAGGATCCATAATAAAAAAAAAAAAAAAAAAAAAAAAAAAAAAAATAATAATAATAATAATAATATAATAAAAATAGAATAAAAACTTAAAAAAAATAAAATATAATATTATTGAGAATTTCAATGCATTAAAATTCGACGGATGAGATTAAGAGAGATATCTTGATCCTCCATCGACGGTCGGAATCATTTTGACGTGGATCACTCAAACTAGCCGTTGGGAATTTTTCCTTTAAATAGGGTGCTAGGGGTCATTTGAGATCATTGGATCCGTAAGTTTTGTGCTGAAGAAGCTCTCTTGTAAACCTTTTTTCTGGTGCTAATAAAGAAAGACTTTGGGGTCGAAATCTTGCTGGTGTTACTCTCTTGAAGTGCTGTGAGCTATTTTATTTTCTGCATATTTCAATTTTAAGCCATTAATAACAACTTATTGAAGAGTATTGTTGAGCATAGGTATCTTTTTCACTTGCTAGGGTTTGAATGGTATTAGGGTTTATGAAATAATGGCATGTATCTCCATTGAATCTGAGATCTAGTACTGTTTTTCCTCTCTTTATTGATGATTGAAGTGAGCTGTGCAGGTAACCCTTACTGAAGAAGATCAGCGGGTGTTTGGGGAAGTTCTCGGCTGAACCAGCCAACTCCCGCAAGCATTTTCTTGCAGAGCCTAGCTAGTTTTGATCCTGGGTTAATCATTTAGTTTGTTTTATGATTTGCATGAGAGATTTCCTAAGCATTTTTATAGTAAATCTGAAGTTCTAAAACATTATTTATGATAACTGACAAATTTGGCTGTTTTAGAGCTATAATTTTGTAGTTTTGGATCAGTTTGCAGGGTTTTAGTTTCAATATTTGCATATATTCTCCGGGTGCTTGTTTTCCCATTGTAGGTTGCAGGTCTGATAAAAATTTCTTTTATATAAAGCCAGATCTGGCCCCAGAAAATAGCTTTTGCAGAGGTGTTTGTCCCAGATCTGAAGATTTTTTTTTTAAAAAGTCTCTGAAAAATTTCAAGTGTCCTTGCAGTGTTTACTATACCCCTCACCCTCCTCACTGTACGCCATCATCAGTTGCTGTTCTGCAAACGTGCTGAATCTGCTAGCAAACCTCTATCTTCACCTATACGCAGTCATTCCTACAACATATATCAAATTCCTGGTTTATTTACAGAAATGTTTTTTTTAAAACGCCCCTCACGCTATCTATCTCACGCTACCGGAATCTCTGCGTACAGTCAACCATCGCCCACGCTGCTTGCATCAGACACCAAACTGCAGAACACTTTTTTTTTTGCGGGGTATACACAGGCCAGACCTGCGTGCTGAGAGAAATAAGTCTTCAAGCCACCATCGAAGGCACTCATCCGTTGGACAACCTGCGTGCTGCGTTGAGCATTGCTGGAAGCTACAAACCCGTCCGCAACCTTTCCTTCTCCATTTTCATCGAGCTAATCCTCTGCCCGTCGAGCTCCTCCACGCGTTTTTCATTCTTCATATCCCACGTTCCTCATGAAAATTTGACGCGGTGCCATTCCAGTAACGCGTTGCTGCGTCCTCATTCACCGTGGCCTCCTCCCGGTCTTTGTTCTGCGACTTATCTTCCATAACTGTCTCAGCAAACTAGCCAGCGTCGCTGTTTTCTCACTGCCATCCCACGATTGATCCACTATCACCGTCGTCCAGTTGCTCGAAGCTGCAAACTTGCGAACGCAGTAAACTCTCGGTTCGATTTTTTTTGATTTACGTTTCATGTTTTAGGTTTAGTGGTTATTATTTGCCTTTAAAAGGTTACGAGGTTTCATTTTAGGGTAGTTTATTTCTTTTTGATTTTAAATTTAGTTTTATACAATAGAAATGTATATATAAAAAAAATCAAAAGCACACATATAAAAAAAAGAAGAAAGGGATTTTAAGGGTAGCGTTTAGTTTTAATTGTTTCTTTGTATTTAGTTAGGGTTTTGATTTTATATTCTTTAGATTTAAAGTTTTAGATTTTAAACTTAGATTTGATCTTTTATAGTTTTAAATTAGATTAGATCTTATTTAAAAAATCTTTGTTTCATTTTGATTTAAAAAATAAAAAAAAATAAAAAAAAATGAAAAAATAAAATAAAAAAAAAATAAAAAAAATTAATCTCATGATTTCGTCAAGTTTTAGTTAGAGCTTTAGATTTTAATTTTAATTTTATTTTCTATATAGTTTTAGATTTAGTTTCGATTAGATTTTAATAAACTCAAGTTTTGCTTTAGTTTTTAGTTTAGATCTTAATTTTAAATTTTCTTTTAAAATTATAAAAAAAATCATAAAAAAATATATAAAATATAAAAGATATAAAAATGTTTTTTTTTTAAATTTAGTTTAATTTAGATTTTTTGATTGAAAATTTCATTTAGTTTTAAAATCTTGCTTTATCTAAAAAACATAAAAATATTTTGGAAATATTTTGCCAGATTCAGTCTTGGCTCAGGGACTTATCACGTTTTATTTTTTCCTGCTGAGATTCAAATTTTGATGTGGAATTAATGTTTATCATTTTTATGCTTGAATGATCATGAATGTGATATCTGGTTAGCGTTTAAAATTTTGTGGTTGTGTATCGAACTTTATCTTTCGAAGCTTTGAATTGCTGAAGTATCATTTAAGCTTTTTCTCGCATTTAATAAAAATAAATCTTTGTTTGAGTTATTTGATGATAAATGATTGCTCTTCATGGTTTATATTTCTGCAGCATCTGATAATTAATCGTTTAAACATTAACTTCACAAGGCATTGGTCTATTAATTCAATAAAATCTATTTAGTGCTGGTTTCCTTTCGTGTCTCTCAAACCAACTGATTCACAGTTGGTCATCCATTTTCCTATAGGGTCTACCCCCCTTAGCCGTGGGAGACAGGCTTAAACGGAGAGATCGGGGATTAGGGTGACAGCCCCCGGTCTGAGCGTTGTCGTGACAATCTGTGCAACAACAGGGCCAATCCATGGTTGAGTGTGGAGGCTGTTTTGAAGAAAAAACCGCCCATGTTTATTGATGTTTGTATTTTGGATACGTTCAACAATAGAAAATCCTTTATTTGAATTTGCCTAATGCCTTCTTTCATTGTTAGGTTGAGGATCACAGAATTAGGGATTGTGTGCATCATAAACCTGGGCCCATGGCTTCCGTAGGTGATTTCCTTGAATTACTATTGGGGCCTTGCATACAAGTATGTTTGTACTTGATTTTGATGCGCTTTCACAAGTGGTTAAGATTATCAACCCTAGAAATGTTGGCAATCAATGGTAATGTTAAACTCTTAAAGTAAATGTGACATTTCCTTTATCTTTCATTTTCATCATTTTGCTTAAATTTTTAACATTACCATGAATGACTCCGGATATTTGAGAGTGGTTTCTATCTCATTGGATTTCATAGGGAGAAAATAGATTTCTAGATATCACGCATAATCCAACAGACTTAATGGTTTTCAGGGTTTCAAGATTTAGGGGATTGCAATGTTTCCAATTGATTCTGTCATGCGCGAGCGTATGAGATTGGCATTTCATCAAGAGCATGAAGCCCTTTCAGTACCTTGATGTTGGTGTCATTAATTGTTGAACTTCGTCGATGTTGGCTGTATTGCTTGTTGAAATCCTCTACCATGGCCTTAACTAAAATGTACCCATCACTCAAAGGAAAATAATTGGTTAGGCATGCTAAGTTTTTTCTACTATATTATACAGTTGAGGAGATGAACCCTTCTCTCAAACCAAAATCATTGGTTAGGCATGTTAAACTTTTTTAATATGTACCATATTATAAGGTTGAACAATCCAAGTCTAAAGACTTTGAGTCAGAAGATATTTATGTAGCTTTTATTGATGGCCCCATTTCTAGTAGTGCTGAATCAATGATGAGTTTCATGAGTGATCAAGTTGATTAGTGATTTGTAGTTATGGTGTCCAATTTTGCTGCTACTACTGCTACTACTACTGAGGTTGCAGAGGAGTTTGAGGAGTCCTTAGACTTTGAGCCAGATAGTGTTTATGTAGCTCATGTTGATGATCCCATGTCTACTAGATGATTGATGTTATATGGTTTAATCCATGTTTTTATGCTTTTTATAACTAATTCATCATTCTACATGTTTTTGTTGACATATATGCATCAAAATATATAAAAATATATATTATATAAAATTCACTCCCGATTCACTCTCGACCCAAAAGCTTATGAAAATTGTCAATCCCTACTTCTGCTCCCCGCTTGCACTTCCAAGCATCCTAGGATACAATAGATGGAATAATGTTGGCTCCCTTACACATGTTTAGTGATGTTAGGTGGATTTCAACCCAGAAGATGATGCTTGAGCTCACTCTACTCTTTAGTCGGAATTCCCTACCTTCTTAGCAAATTTAAGTTAGTATGTGGATATGTTTGCCATGCTTTTTAATAAGGTTATATCCTATATTGTTGCTGCAACTCTTTCTGGGAAAAATTGTGGGTGTGTGCATAGGTTGATTTGAAGAAAAACTACCCCCATTTATAACCATACTAGGTGGTGTTCAATAGTGGAAAATTTGTTATCTAAATTTGCCCAATGCTTGCTTTCATTATTAGTCCTCAGATAAGTTAATTAGGGATTGTTAGTGTTGTAAAACTAGATTAGTGGCTTCTACAGGTGAGGGTGTGGTGGCTTCGACAACTTCAATCGCTAAGGAAGCTAGTGTAAGTGGTACCTTGCGGCTTTGTGTCAAGCAGCTGAGGTTGGTGGCTCTTTAGTAGTTTTTGGTTAGTGTGCGGTTGGTGGTCCTTGGAGGGTCAAGGGCTAGGGATCCTTATTAAACTTTGGCTTCATTGTTGTGTAGTTAGGTTCTAGGATCATAGCCTCTCTATGGCTAGGGTTCCTAGTCAGAGTTTTAGTGTGGATCTTGTCGTAGTAGGAGGCTCACTTTGGGTCCTCCTGACTTATAAGTAATTTGGATTTGCTAAATCACTACCCACTTGACTATGATGATAGGTAGAGCATCCACGATTGTTATGTGCGTCTCTTTAAGAGACGAGAGTATGGATGTGGTTCTCTTTAAGAGATGTAAAGTATGGATGCCCTTCTCTTTAAGAGACGTAGAGTATGGAGGTTGATGTAGGATGGCAGGCGATGTCCAACGAATGGAAGGGAGTTTCTTTTCTTGTTTGGTTGGTCAAGCTTGGAGGGGATATGAATTCCTCTTCTTATTTAGAGTCTTACGTAAATGTGATGATTCATACACCTATTTGGAGGACCTTCACTTAGGTGGCTCTTGCAATGAGTAACTATTTAGTAGCCTTGGCCACCACATTCCTTTGGAATGAAGATACCCTTACTTTCTTGGAATGTGAGAGGGACAATGATCCCTTGTAGCACAATGTGTGGATGAACATGTTCTCAGCAATTGACCAGGGCATGTTTTATCCTTATAGTATAGATGTTGATCTTGAGATCACTACATTTCCCTTCAACTAGAGCTTGACCCAGTTTCTTGTGATACGACTATTGATCAATCATTAGACATCTAGTAAGAGAGTGTTATATCACCTTTTCCTCAACTTTTTATTCTCTGCTCTCTTACCTAGTAAATATAGAGGCTAGTGGGACAAGAAGTTTGCTTGTGCATGGAGTGTTGTAGAGGACCAAACCTAATATGCTTTTCCTTCATGAAGTTAAATTTGTTGTTTTTGTGCTTTAGAACCACATGAGTTATTGTTTGAATGGCCTCTTCTAGGCTATGGATCATATGTAGGGTAGTTGGGGGGTAATGGTGTCTCTCTTCCCCATTTTGCATAGTTTTGTTGTGGCCCACGGGAATGACCTGACAATTATTGTGTTTGGATCACATCATTGGGACATGATCTACTTTTGGGATTCTGTTTTGTTTATGCTTCCAATCCTAGTTTGGGGTGGGGTCGTCTTTGGGAGTGGAAGGCCTCTTCCCTTCTGGTGGTAGATTGGATTGTTAGGGGAGATTTCAACATGGTGGAGTGGTAGGATGATTGGGATGGAGGTGTAGGTAGTGTGGTTGGTGGTGTTGAGTTGCAAGCTTAGTCTAAGTGCAAGGCTTCTCTTCAAATGTAAAACTATAATTGGAAACAAAAAGGGCTAGATTATGGTGGTTGTTTCACTTGGACCAATTTTAGATTGGACAAGGATAGGGTGCAGGTGAGATTGTCTGTGTTTATGGGCCTTGTGAGGACATCAATTATATAACTTGACTTCATCCTATTCGAGGATATGGTGCATGGAAGGTTGGATCGTGTTTATGGGCCTCCAAAAGATGTCACTTACATATGCTAACTCCATTTGGTGGATGTGTTGATGAATTTGATAGGTTTTAATCATTTCTCCATTTAGTCAGTCATTTTAATGGGCCATTTGATAGATTCAACCCTTTCCTCTTTGTTTAATTTGAATATCTCTCACTTGGAGTCTCTTGATTTCTACTCTTTGGTACATTGAACTTGGAATATTTCTCTTTGTCCTTTATGTGATAAGGGCTGGTTGTTCTAGTGGGAAGCTACGATTTGTTGGATGGTTAAGCTTAAGAGTGTTGGAGCCTAGGGGAGAATAATCATTTGCAGAAGGCACTAAGAGTTGCAAGATGCTAGGGTTCGTCTTGGATTTGTGTTCTTCTAGAGGAGAATCTTTCCAATGTTGTTGTTTAGGAGTGTTACCCCCAAAATGGGTAACCCCATGGGAGAAATTTTTTCTCCTACATTGGATAGCTATTCGAATAGCCAACCAACAAACAACCCTTTATATTCACTTCTTGATGATGATATTCCATGTGCCTCCACCATTTGCATCAATCACATACCTCTCGCCATTTGGTATTTCCTCTTGAATGAAAATGCGTCGCTGTTCAAAAGGTACTTTGATAATTTTGAAATTGGGTGCTTGTGCTTGTTTGTTTTGGGCATTTAGTATGGATAAAGGGGTGATCTAGAAGATTAACCAATCTTGATTGTAAATTTGTTCTCTCACCTTACTAGGGGAGTTAGTCTTTAGCCTTAGTCTACTGGGACCTCCCTTAAGGCCTTAGGGTTATAGGAGGGGCACTACTTGAAAAAACTGGATTGAGACAACATGTTCATTTTACCCTGCACCATTTTTGGCACTTTCTATACCATATTACAAACACTTTATACCACCTCCATTCTTCGGGTCTAAATTGTCCTTAGGATTTGGCACCCTCTTGTCCATAATCCTTTGAGTATGGCCGGGAAACATTTTCATGGAGGTGGATGCAACTAAAAGAATGAAAAAGCATAATATGGCCACCATGAACGAAAAGAAGAAAATAAAAATGCAAAAGATGGTCGGGATATAAGATAGTGTGTGGGCAAAAGCCTTGCATGAGCTCTACCCTCCTCGTTTTTCAATCGCTTGATTCCTAAGCATTTGATGCTCCATTTCATCAAAAGGAACCTTTGCATGTCCTAACCTTGATGAACGATGAATTGTCTCATCTTAAAGGGTATAATTACATGCTATATCATGAAGAGCAAGCTCTAACCCTTGAGCCATGCACCCAAAATAAAAAGCATTATAAAAAAGAAGTAAAATGCATACTGGAGGGGTCGAAAACGGAAGTCGAGCAAGGTAACTCATGCCTCCATGATTTCTCCCTCCATTTACATCTATACACTTAGGATGTGGACTCCCCATCAGCTGGTCCCCTTGACCATGTCATTTGGCCATGAAGCCTTTTCCCCTTTTATTGCACTCATTTTCACTAACACCTATTGATTGAGGGGTTGACCTTGGAAATGCCACCTCCCCTTAGGGACTGGAAGCACCTAGTAGGGTTGACCATTAGCCACTTCTATCAAGGTAGGAAACACCTTTATGGGACTTGGTCTCGTTAGATATCGAAAGGTGATCCAAGTTCGAAGTATTAATATGCCCTTAACAAGCAAGTTTGGTCCACTTAGATGCTTATATGATCTTAGTCTCTAATGAGTGGTTGCTTTCACTAGAGTTTAAGTTGGTCTTGTCAGGTGATCTGCAACATCCTAGGCCTGGAGGGCACCCACTCCACAGGTACCCAGGCCTTTCAGAGAGGTTGATGACTTAGCAGATGTAACATTGCCGACTTACATCAAAGTGTTGGGCATTGTGGTGACTTGAGCAAATGATGCATTTCCCATAACACCCATAAGACCCCGGATGTCGATTTTCTTTGATCCAGTACAAAAGATTCTTGATGATTGCACCACTGGTCCTAGCATGCCCCCAAGCTGGCTTTGACACTACCTGATGGGAAGGTCATGATTCAAAGCCTAGATGAGGATGGTCTTCCATGAGATGACTAGGGAGGGCTTGTTGCACCTGATGGAGCTTTGACACTAGAGAGAGGAGGCCTTATGTTGACCATTGGAGACCCATGGAGATGACGTAGTGACACCCAGCTGGATTTAGGACCCCTGGAGCTACTTTGAGGTTGATTTGAGGGATATTCCTCGAATGATGGATGATCATGACACATGGACACATTTTCAGCCTTATACTCACCATCACTTCGCATCTAGAGCCTAAAAAGGGCATGATGTCGTTACTTAGAGGCGAACGACTCACACATGTGGGTCTTTTATGGTATAATTTTGCATTGAGCTAGTGGGTTGGCTTGTAACCTACGTTGCTAGGAAACGTGGGTTCAGGGATGGGTGCGAGGACAGGTGTGTCACTTTTTGAAACAAGGTACGTGGGTTCATCGGGGTTATATTATATTTATTATATATATATATATATATATATAATTTTATTATTTATAAATTATATAATATATATAAATTTTGAAATATTCCAACTCACAACAAGAAAAATAAATCATTTAAAGACTTAAACATGAATATTCACTTTGAAATTTCAAATTTGATATCAAGTGGAAATTGCAACTTACATATTTACGTTGGACTGCACTATGCAGTTGCAGACCTCTCTCTCCTCTTACATAGAACCGATGGCTACAATTTTGTTGTCTTCCTCTGATGGCAACATATATGAATGGGTATACAAAGGTTTTTACACTACTGCAAACATATAGTAGGAGCAATCACTCAGAGAATAAACGCTTGCACTGTCGATCAAACCTCGCGCCGTCGTCGAACACACCAACGATCAAACCTCGCGCCATCGTCGAACTCTCAGACTTGTGCGAATGGCAAAGTTACAAATGCAATTTAGGGTTGTCGGTTTATAAGTTATAAGTTTATCATATGTTTTTAAACTTTGTTTGTTTAATAAAAAAAATATTTTTTTCTTGCTCTGCGTGTAACGTTCCTGAAAAATTAATTGTCCAAGAGATGAAATAGCCTATCAATCCCTGTAGACTATAGTCCTTCATAAAAGGGAAAACCCCCAAAATTCCACAGTTGGGTAAGTTTTGGAACAGTTGGGCAAAGAAACCCAAAATTGGGGTTTGGAGTGAAAGTCTACTCAAGAAAAGACCCCTTTAGGAAATCTATAAATGTGAGAGGGATGAATTCATTTTGGATCATCATGGGATTGGATCAATTATCTCTGTTTTCTTTGAGCCTGGGGCTTTGAAGGTTTTAAGGCTCCTTTCTCCTATCAATTTTGGTGGTGAAAGATTGCAACCTAGTTGATAAAATTCTTTTATCTTTCTTTTCTTTGTTCTAACACAAGGATTATAATATCTGAAGCAGCAACAGAGCTTTTTTTGGGAGAGTCTACGGAAAAACAAAATAAACCTTTGATCTGCTTTTTTGGCACAATTGAGACGCTTATGTTTAGATAAGGAATTCGACCAATTTTTTGTTGTGGGACAACTTGAGGCTAATTGACGAATAACGAGAGCATAATAAAGTCACCCTAGACGTAAAATACACCCTACAACCCGTTCTGAACGCAAAAAATGGTATTGACCCTCTTTAGGGTTGTAGACAACATACAAAATCACCAGTGTGAGTTATCGAGTTCTTAGACATTTTTGGGCCAGCTATGGCATTTTTAGTGATTAACCTTGTTAAAATTTGTACTGGCACAGGTTTATCTGGGCAAGCAATCCGAAGCTAAATTACAAAGGCATAGTAAGGGAATAACTGATTGACGGATCACAATATTAAGCAGGGTTATGGTTCCCTTATCCTCCATCGAACCCTAGGCAATTCTTTGCGGTAAACAAACAAAGGAGCGCAACATTCTCATTCCCCAATCCAATAACTTAATACATAGCAACACATCAAAGTCCTATCATGGCGGAAGTGGGCTACAACCTATAATTATAGAACTTGTGGACAAGTGACATCTGGTGAAATTACGAAGTATACAAATTAGTGAGGTGTCAGTTCTGTTAGAACAACGCATGGATAACTAGAGTGAGCACATGTTATAGCAACTTGCAAGTCGGTTACAGACTGGTTGTGGGTTAGAACGATAAGATATATTTTAATTATTCTTACAAACTGCCGATTTCATAATATAGTGTGTCAATGAAACAATCAGCTGCCCTGTTGTAACAAACAAAACTTGCATTCATCTAATAGTTAAATTGTATTACATTGGTTTATATGGAAGGTTTGCCTTTGTGATCAATCAAAACTATTGGATTAATTTTTTTCTGAATTGTTGTAATGTATTGATGCATTGTGGGAATTTACTATTCAATTGTATTATATGAGCTCAACATTACTTCTATTTGGAATCTATCTCAAAAACTATATAACTATAGGGAAAAATTACCTTAGCCTACTACACTGCGCCATGGACAAACCCCATCACGTACCCATTATGGGGGTTCGATGCACCCATTTTTCAAACGAACCCATCTTGCAGTCCTAGCTTACTGGGTTCTTATGGGACAAACCTGGTTTGTACGGATTCGTTTAGGACGCACTAGCTCCAACACCTAGTTCGGGGGGATGAGAACCCGAGACGGGTTCGCGAACTCGTGCTTCACAGCTTGTAACCCAAGGTTTACTTGTTGTCAAGCTTGTTTTAGGGGCTTCTTAGGTTAAAATTAAGTGAGGTAGACCTCATATAAATAGTGGTCACCTCACTCCTCATTTCATCATCACTTGTGGACTCTTTCGACCGTCTTAGATTTCAACCTAGTTGTTGTAGCTTGCTACTCTTGTGGAGATGTGATCTTTGTGGGTTTTTGCTATTGGAGAGTAGTCGTTGTTGTGAAGACATCACTTTGGGATAATGAAGGATTTGTTCATGCATATCTTGTGAGTATATTATTGTTGAATGTCTTTCACTGGTTATTGCATGCAATAATTTTTGCTAGAGTTTCTATGTTCTAGTTTAGTTGCATATCTTTATATGGATTTTTTGTGAAGTATTGTATTATTTAATTAAAGAATGTTGGACATCCCTTGAGGACCTCTTAGTGAGATTTCCTCTTGATTTTATCCCCTTATAAAGTGATAACTAGGGTTTTTTTCTTCCCTTACTCCCTTCTAGGGTTTGATATCTCCATTGTAGATTTTCCTTAGACTCCATCTCCTAAGAAATGGGCACTGGATTCCACATAGATGATCAAACCACATCAAAAATCTTTCTCAACTTTATTTCTCCCTCTTACTTATTTTCAACCCTTCAAGACAAGCCACTAGGGCTAGGGCTTAGGGTTGAGTTCAACTAGGAGAAGGTGTTAGCTTATTGTGAGGTATTTTATGTGGACTGAGCCTCCTTGCATCAAAATCTAGACCTTTTCATGGTTAAATTGGCCTCCTTAGGGCTAACATCACAAGCCCTAGGTAATTTTTCCCTAGGGAAACCATAACCTACTATCAAGGCTTCAATTTAGGGCTTTTTGAAGGTTTGTGGCTCCTTTTGTTGATCATATCTATTTCACATAAGCCTTTTTTAATGCCTATTCCTCAAACCCTAGGCTATAAGTGTTGTAACATGCTTTATTGTTGATAAGTTAGTTTTTATTTATAAAAAGGGGTATGAAAAAATAAAGAATAAAAATGAAAATATGTAAAAATAGAAAATAAAAAAAAAGATGAAATAAAACCCCATCAAAAGAAAATCAAAATTTGTATATGTCCCTATTTAAATGCCACTTCATAGAAATAAATTGCATTGTAATAAATCAATGTTTTGTGTGCAACTTGTTTAAATGCCACAACCTTTTCTTTTGATTTGAATCATACAGTTTAATCTTGATCAAATCATTTAAATTTATGTTGTAGATTAGAGGATAAGTTCACCAAACTGTTTAATCTTGGTTGAACATTATTAGATAGGATAGAATATAATAAATATGGCCTAATATACTCAAAATTTGGCCAAAGATGTATTAGATTTAGGATTACAAGTAAATTAGGCAAAATAATGGCTGCTAGTTGAAATGTGCCAAAAAGTCAGATAAAGATTTGATTAAGATTTAATTACCTTTAATCGGTGATTAATTTTTATATAAATAAACATTGCAGAACTTTTAAGTCAAAGTCATGAAATGACAAATTTGTTTTGTTGTGAAGCGCTAAATGTCGGACAGATCTTGATGGTGATCTGCTTCCCCGCCCATATCAACAACGGGGAAGCCATTTCGCACCCCCTCGCTACGTTATGCGATAACAACAGGGGGGGTCCGAAAAGCAGTTTCATTTGCTCGGGCCCCTCATTACGTGTCACCTCCTCCACACTTCGCACCCCCCTCACTTGTTGCCGCTTACCACCGCACCTCCAAAATCCTTTTATCCTTCCCGTGCCTTCCGTTTGCGCGCCAACAGTAAACTCCCTCCGCGTGCTGTCCATTCCCAATCATTACTTGTTGCGTGTCCTATTTGTTGCTGCCTATCCGCTATCCGTTTTTGCCTACCGTTACTGTTCTATCTTCTGCCATTAATGAACATCTTTCTGTTCAGAAACGAGCTTACCATAACGGTAAACTTATCTCGGTTATAAATAATTCCCTCACCTCCGTTACACATTTTTCCCTAATTGCTCTTATATCCCGATTCACTATTTGTTAAGTTCACTGCTCCTGTTTTTATTCTACGCCACTGCTGAACTTACTACTAGAACGCATCACCTTGAGGTATTTGTCTCCTCATTTTATGTTATCCCTTCATTGCAATTTTGTAATCATGGCCCCTAAGAGAAAAGATCAACCATCTGCTAGTTCATCTTCATCGCAGGAAAACCCAAAAGCCTCTGATGCCTTAGACCTTGATCACATTCCATTGGCTGATCAATTCTTCAAAATCATAGATACAGAGTGTGATTTCGACATGTTCGGATTGCACAATTGGCTAAAACACACCTATATTGACTCTGAAGACGAAATCAATCTGTAGGAATCCTTTTTGCCTCTGTATATGTTTCCTCAAACCCATTCTTTTCCTGATCTAGTCATGTGGTGCCAAGCTAAGTATAACCCTTTGCAAAGAACTGTGGTAGCTCAGAACAGAGACATTCTGATATCTATCACTCTAGAAATTATCAACAAGATGCTTATGATCCCTGAAAATAATTCCCTTAGCTTTTTCTCCACTATTGTTTTACTAGACCTATATCATAAGCTCACTTTCCCTCAAAGAGATCAAATCTTTGAGATCTTTCTCCTAGAAGATGCTCAACTTCCTAAAAAGAATCCTCCCTATCCAGCATCCATGTTCCCTGAGAGAGCTAAACGCATCATTTCCCTAGTTTCTTGCTTATTAGGCTACTGATCAGATCAATGGGTAGGTGAATCTATCCTAGGTTACCTATCCATTTTCTTTGAAGAAAACAAACCTGTCTTCATGTATAATTACAGTCAATTTTTGGCTGAGACTATGCATGAACAACTGATGAAAATCACTACTGAAGGAGTGTTTAAATATTCCTCTGTACTAGTACATATGATTATTTTTCAGCAGGGAGACATGTTACCTATATGATCAGCAATTGAATCAAGCAGTGACACAGTGGACCTCATTGATCAGAAGGAACTCAATTGAGTTCAAGTTTTCAGACTTCATTCATTGTTTCATTCACACAATCGCATAACTTCTCAGCAGCCAGAGTGAGCCGAGGATCAGTCCAGAAATCAAAAGGATCCTGCACCTCAGTGATCAAAGCTAGAACATGAGATTGGTATCTTTACCAGAATTATATAGAGATTAGAGTATATGGCTGCGAATTAGCTCCATATAAATTGCCCAAATATATTCCAATGAGAATTTTTTCTATGGAATATATTAATAATTAGGCAAATGATTATTATGGATGAACTTCATTTCATTTCAGGGAAGAGGAAATCTTAGTTTAAGATCAAGTCACAGGTAGGATCATTCATTTGTAATACAAGATCAGCATGTATTGAAGCAGATGCAATCCTCAAACAAATGGGTTTTCAACCAAGTTTCACCTGGTCTTGTGACCCATTCAGTATTGTCTCCAACTTAAGGGTGGAACTCAAAACCACACCTTACAATCATACACCAAGACCAGAGATTGAGAAGCACAGGAATCAAGAATATTGGGAGGAGAATACACTTCAAGAAGCAGAAGAACAGATTTTACCTTCTTCTACTGTCCAAACTCCTACCTCTCAAACCAAGTAGGACAAGAGGCCCAGAGAAGGATCTTCATCATTAGCCATAGGTGAAAATTAATTTATTCATTATCAGAAGAAATCAAGGACTCAATCTAAAGGCGCTACTACTACACATGGTCAGAAGGAGCCTATGATCATCAATTTGGATGATCCACAGGTTTCTACAGGGACAAATGAAGCTGCAATCACTACTCCATCTTCCTCTCCAATTTCACAAAATTTATTGGAGATCACTCAGTCTCTAGGAGCAAGTGAGCATGAGGAGTCAAACATCTTCACTAATTTCCTTGAAATTAAGCAAAAGAACGAATCTTTAAAGGCAAATGTATATGCTAAGTTTAACAGACATCTACTTCACATCATATGTTATTAACAACTTTTGATAGTGAGAAAGGCAGGATGCAAATGGCATTTCTACAAGCCCAAGTGCCTTTTCCAAAGGCTTCTTCAGATTATAAGAAGACTGTATTTTCTTTGATGCCAACCAAATACATCCAATTGATCAGATGGATATGCATAGGCAGTCCGGTGAGATGCTTTTCTCTACCATGACCAACACCGCTATGGCATTATCAAAACTCAAAATGGCTCTTTCAAATGTATAGTCACGATTGAAGATAAAAAAGATATCCTCTTTGGCAAAGGATAACAGGGTCAAAACATTAGAAGACTTAGTGATCAAAATTGTGTATGATTCCACTGATGTTAAAGCTGCAGAAGACATTATCAGAAAGAAGAATGTACACATTTCTACATTAAGGAAGTAGCTCAAACCACCTTCTATGGAGGATCCTCAAACTGAGATAACAGAAAGTGAAAAGCACAAAGAAGAGATGCTCAAGCTGATCATTGAGCAAAATGTACAGATAAAGACAATGGAAGAGCAAATTGAGTAATTGCTTAAAGAAAAAGAGCAATTTACTCAACTAGCCATAGCTCCAATTACAACTATACCTATTACAGTGTTAAGGACAACAGGGGAATTGACATCAACAACAACGAAATCTACATCAATAGCAGGAGATTTGAACAAAGTCTTACAGGAGCTGACTCACTAGAAACAAGAGAATGAAAGGCTTCACAAGAAATTTAAGAATCTGGAGACTTAGAAGATTAAAAATGACAGTGTTTATGTTGAGGAGATGCAGAAGACCCACAAATGGACCAGAAGAATAGAAGAGTTGGAAAGTGAGTCATTAATGGCTCAAACCTTGGCCCAAGCTAAGGAAAACATTTTGGCAGATATCAGTCAGGCCATAACTAAAGTATGGCCCTCCATACAAATCATTTTTGAGCAGGAAGAAATTATAAACAAATGTCAAATAACTATTGAAGAAGTTAAAGAACTTCTTAAAGACAAACCAAGTGAAGCCACTGACATGATCAAAGTTCTTAATTCAAAAACCAAGTCCGAGTTGGAGCAGATTCAGATTATGGACAAAACAGAAACCATTCTGGAGATTAAGAAGGTTTTGCAGAAAAAGGACATCATGACTTAGTTGGAGACCAAGTGCCAAGCCTTGAAGACTGTTGTTCAAAGGTTTCATTTTAAATTTAACTTAATCAGAGAGGACTGCTAGGATTAGTGGCACCAAATGACAGGTTGATCAGTTTGGAAGAATATTGTCAGAATCTTTATACAATAGCAACTGATAAAGCTAGTTTTGTAGGTGTAAAGGGTAATCTTACTGGGAAACAAATGTTAGAGGCTTTAGATTTTGATTTGATAATTAAGCATGAGATTAAACACATTTTTGTGAATAAGCCCACTTTTGAAAAGTACACCAAGGTTGACGAAGTTTACAGGAAATTGGTAAATCTTTCTATACCAATTGAAGACAGCTGGGATCACTTATGTGAAACTATCGAGTAAATTTCATCATCAATTGATAGACAGCTGAGCAACAATTTTTGGGGACCAGATCATCAACAAATTCCTGAAAGATAGTGCCAACACTTAGCAGTTTTAAATTTTTTATATTTTTGTACTATTTTTGTATAAATAACTCCTCCTTCGAGTTATTAAGGGTTGAACCCTTGGATGAACTTTCAAAGCATAATTGTAATTGAGTTGGAGATTTGCTTCAACTTAATGAAAGGATTATGAATTTGCCTCCTATAGTTTGTCTCCTTGTGAGTTTTTCTTATGTGCTTATTTCATTATGTCTTTCTTCATGTATTTAAGCCTTTATGCAGAAATTCGGGTAGGATCATACTGAGTATAAACAATAACTAGGGAATAGTTTATAAAATTATCTGTTATTGTAAACTTCTCTATATCAGTTAATTGTCACACCCATTTGCATTAGATTAAATATATTTTGTTGCAGGAGAATGTTGTTTGCTTGTATTCTTTTCTTATAACCAATCAAATATTCTATCTGAATATTTAGCAAGTTATATTTCATCAAGACTCTGCTATTCACCCACTTAAAATCAATTAATTATTTTAGGCAAATAAACAACCCTTTCATCCAACTTAGCAACTGTTAAGGCTTAAGCACCTGTTTTCAAACTGTTCATAACACCGGTCATCCAAAAACTTAAAAAACAAACAAAACATTTTAGATGCTTTGGCATGATTAACTAACCTATAATCATCTTAGAGGACAACATCAAACTTGCGCTGTTGCCCGGGAGCAAAAATTGAAGTATTTTCCTTCGGACAATGATTAAGACTTTTTCTTTAAGGTGAATAAAGAAATTGTAGGTTAAAATCTTTCACTTGACGACTCCACAAGACCAAGCTGACTCCTTCAAAACATACCAGATCTCACTCTGACTCTCAAATTGTTTCTCCTTTATCTGATCCAGAGAGACTGGTGAGAGAAGCCTCGTTTAGAAGGAGACTTGAAGCTTCTTCTTCTTCCTCTGTACCACTACAGCCTGAGGATATCTCAGCGTCTGATCCCTTTAGCTTTGTTCCATCCCAATTAGATTTGGCTGATCTAACACCTAGGGTTTTAGAACTATTATCTAAAGGAGTTGATCTGCAGTCAACTCTCTTAGTCCAATCTTTGGAATCATATAAACTCCCTAAAATATTTTCAGATTCATCGAAGACAGAAGAAGAACTAGATGTACCTTTACCAGAGCTAAAACCTATTGATTTTATCTCCCCCACTCATTATACATTTCCATCTACTTCTGCTCAACCTAAAGAAAATTTTGTTGTATATTCAAACCCTTTGTTTGAAAATAAAGAACAAGTTGAAACAAAGGTTCAAAAGCTAGTTATTAAAATTTAAAACACCTTTTAAACTTTTAGGGATCCTCCACTTTCCCATCCTCCTCCTCCTACTATTACACCTCCATCTTCACCCACAACTTCATCATCTTCCTCCTCATCCTCCACTACATCATCTCCTACCTCTTCTCCTGAATCATTTTCATCTTCAGCCTATTATTCAAGCTAGGTATGCTGCCTTACATCTTCCTAACCAACTTAATAATTTTCTTGATGGGTATTTAAAACACCTACCAAGGTTTAATGGGGAAACTGGTTTGTCTACAGAAGATCATCTAGCTGCCTTTTTAGATTTTGCTGATAATATGAACATAGAAGATGAGGATGTATATATGCGATTATTTGTTCAATCTTTAGAGGGAAACGTTAGGATTTGGTTTAGACAACTGAGAGTTGATTCATTTCATTCTTGGAATGAATTAACTACCGTATTTAAGAATCAGTGGGGTTTACTATCTTACAGAATTTGAAGAGCTTAAAAGAAACCATGGTGAACCAGTGGCAGATTTCATTAAACGATTTAATAAACTTTACCATAAGATGCCACCTGACTGTAAACCACCAGTGGCAGCAACAAAAGTTAGGTTTTCCAAAGCCTTTGATGATGACTTTGCAGTCATGCTTAGGGAAAGGACATCCTCTACCTTACAAGACATGCAAACTAATGCTATAGAATTTGAGGCTAATAGGTCAACATCATCTAAACTCAAAGCCAAGGCTGAAAAAGCTGAAAGAAAAATGAAAGCCAAGGAAGAAGGATCTTCCTCAAAAGCTAAAAATGATGATCAAAAGATCGATGAGATTACATCATTATTTAGAAACCTTTCTAATAGGATTTCTAAGATAGAAACTCAGCCTAGAACGATACAACAAATTGCGTCTAGACCTCAAACTCAATTTAGAAGAGCCCCCAAACTCAAATTTTGTAGAGACCAAATATTGATCAACAGATCCAACCCCCATTGATGATTGATGACCAACAACCAGATGACATTGGACCTTTAATTTCTAAAGATATAAATAATCTAGATCATTCATCTGTACAAAATGCTATTGCTTCTCACCCATTAAATCAGTTTTCTCAAGATCAAGAAGATTCTCAAATTTCTAAATATCAGGCCTTTTGTGAGTTTTTAATTGCAGAATTGAATAGGAGATACGATCTAAGACCTAGGTCAGGGCCTGGTAGACCTCCAAAAAGTCCCACTTTAAATGAACCTCAAATCAAATCTACCGAAATTCAAACAACAACGATTCAACTACTGAATCAAACAGCTAAAACAAGCCTAATTGATAAAACTGTTTTAACAACTTTCAATGTTGAAAGTGAACTGGAAAGAGTTAAAATACCCATTCCCTTATCTGAATTGTCAAAGAACCCAGGGTATAAAAACCAAGTTTCTAAATGGATTTAGTCATCCAGTGTTGATGCTGAAGGGGATGTGATAAGCTTGCAAGACGAAAAATCCTCTGTAGTCTTTGGTCCTAGCTCAGACATGATTGATGAAAATGTACTACCTTTTTATGTGACTCTAAAAATTCATGATTTCTTGTTATATAACTGTATGTTAGATTCTGGGGCTTTCCCATAATCTGATGCCAAAGGTAATCATGGACCAAAGGCAATTAGAAGTCACTAGAACTTATCATGATCTTTACACTTTTGATTCCAAGAAAGTAACTTGTCTTGGCCTTATTAAAGATCTGGTGGTTACTTTAGCTCAGATCCCTGTCAAAAGTGTGGTTTTAGGCATTGTAGTCACTGACATCCCTCCCAAATTTGGCATGTTGTTATCAAGATCTTGCTGTGTCAATTAGGAGGAAGCCTACAAATGGACATGTCTTATGCCACTATTCCAGTGTATGGGGGTGTGCATCTCAGATTATACAGAGAAGTTAGATTTATAAATATTGTTTGTAAATCTGATCAAGCTAGGAATCATCCTATTTATGCAGTAGACCAAGACTTTGGGTGTTTTGAATTATCAACTAATAATTCAAACACTTAGCTTACTATTGAAAACATTGTTGACAAGCCTAAAACCATCAAACACTGATATTTGGAAATTGTACTTTGATGGTTCTTGCTCAAAGGAAGGAGCAGGAGCTAGAATTGTATTAATTTCACTAGATAAAGAAAATATTACCCAATCATATAAGCTTGAATTCAATGTAACTAATAATGTAGCAGAGTATGAAGCTTTTCTGCTAGGATTGGAATTAGTAAGAAGTCTTAAGGTGCAAAATTTAAGTGTATTTTCTGATTTTGAACTTATTGTCAGACAAGTTAGGAATCAATGTCAAACTAAGCACCCTAGACTTAGATCTTATAGGAATGAGATTTGGGATTCAATTGAAAATTTCTTTTCTGCATTCAATATCACTGCTATTCCTAGAGATCAAAACATTCATGCAAATTCCTTGGTTGTTTCTGCTAGTTCTTTTAAAGTTCTCGATCAAATGCTTGTCCAATATCAAATTCAAGTCAAGTATAGACCATCTATCCCTGACAATCTTAAGCACTAACAAATATTTGATGATGACGAGCAGTTAAAATCCTTTTTGCAAGTCATTGATGAATTCTCAAACCTGCAAGTTGAGGAAGAACAACTTGATAATCTTGAAGTTTACAATGAAAATCAAACACCACAATTTGACTCAAAAATTGCTGGTCATAGCATTATTCAATTATCTAACAATTTTATTCCAAAAGGGTTAGTACCTCTTGAGAAGCTCTTTGATCATAATGATGTTCCCCAAAATCCGCTGTCAAATTCACCTGAGGAAAATATTGACATCTGTAACATTGGAAGTTCTGAAGAAATCAGAAATGCTAAAATCTCTGCATCCCTGTCAATGGAAACCAAAGACAAATATTTACCTCTCCTTAAATCCTACAAAGATGTTTTTGCCTGGTTTTATAATGATTTAAAAACATATGATACATCTCTTATTGAACATAAAATTCCATTAAAACCAGAGGCAAAACCTTTAAAGCAAAAATTGAGGAGAATTAATCCTGTTCTCCTTCTTGTTATTGAAAAAGAACTCAAGAAGCTACTTGATGCTAAAATAATAGTTCCATTGAGATATTCTAATTGGGTAGCTAATTTAGTTCCAGTGAGAAAGAAGAATGGTGAAATTAGATTATGTGTGGATTTTAGGAATTTGAATAAATCTTCTTTGAAAGATAATTACCCATTACCCAAGATGGATCAATTACTTCAGAAAGTTTCAGGAGTTAATAGAATTTCCATGTTAGATGGTTTTTTTGGATATAATCAGATTATGGTTAGTCTAGAGGATAGAAAAAAGATTGCATTCACAACTCCTTGGGGCACATTCATGTATGCTCGAATGCCTTTTGGGTTAACTAACGCTGGAGCTACATTTCAATGAGCTATGGACTTAACATTTGTGGGTAAGACCAACAAATTTGTTGTTATTTATCTAGATGATTTCACTGTTTTTTCCAATTTTGACCAAAAGCATTTAAAACATTCGAGAAAAGGTTTTTGACAGGTGTAGAAAATTTGGGATTTCCCTTAATCCCAATTAGTCTTTGCTTGCACTCCAAGAAGGAAAACCGCTCGGCCACATCATTTCTAAAGAAGTAGTCATTGATCCTAAAAGAGTCTAAGGTATACAAGCACTTATATTACCAAGGAATAAGAAGGAGATTTAGGCTTTCCTTGGGAAAATTATTTTTTCAAGAAGGTTTATCCCTAATTATGTTGAAATAGTTAAGGATATAACTGATATGTTGAAAAAGAATCATGAAGTTAAATGGACTATTCCTGTAAGGTATGCATTTGATCATATTAAAAAGGCCATTGTAGAAGCTCCTATTTTAGCCAGTATAGATTACTCTGAACCATTTAGTATCTTTTCTTTTGCCTCTGAAACTACCTTAGCTGTTGTTCTTTTGCAAAAGAATAAAGATGGAGATGACCAACCCATTGCCTTTTATAGCAAAGTCATGAGAGATGCTGAGCTAAAGTATGACATCATTGAAAAACATGCCTATTCTTTAATTCAAGCTCTGAAAGCTTTTAGAGTCTATCTCCTCCACTCTTCTATTATTGCCTACGTACCCAATAGTGCTGTCAAAACTGTTTTAACTCAGCCTGATACTGATGGAAGGAGAGGGAGATGGATAACTAAGATTTTAGAGTATGATCTCATTATCAAGACTACCAAGCTGGTAAAAGGTCAAGGCCTGCCCAAGCTCCTTGCTGAGTCCAATTGTAAGATCTTAGGAATAAATTTTGTTTTTGAAATCCCAACTGAGAAGAATCCACAAGAACCTTCTGTAACCCCCACACAGGAGAATCCACAAGAACCTTCTGGGAGCCCAATTGAGAAGAATCCACAAGAACCTTCTGAAATCCCAACACAGGAGAATCCACAAGAACCTTCTGCATCAGATCAGTCAATTCCGATTCACATTGATGAATTTTTATTATTATTAGATTAGTACTTTGATATTGTGAATTTTCTTAGAAAATTTGAATGTCCATCTGAATTTACCAAGAACCAATGTAAAACATTGAAGTTGAAGGCCATAAAATACTGTATTGTTAATGCAAATCTGTATTGGAAGGATCCTCTTAACATCCTTTTACTTTGCTTAACAGAAAATGAGACAGAAGGGATCATTGATCAATTTCATGTAGGTATTTGTGGAGGGCACTATGCTTGGAGGGCTACGACATACAAGATTTTAAGAGCAGGGTTTTATTGGCCTACTTTGTTGGCACAACAGATTTTACCTCCTTCTACTCTCCAGACTCCTACTTCTCAAACCAAGCAGGACAAGAGGCCCAGAGAAGGATCTTCATCATCAATGATAGGTGAAAAGGAATTCATTCATTATCAGAAGAAATCAAGGACTGACTCCAAAGGCACTACTACTACTCATGGTCAGAAGGAGCCTATAATCATCAATTTGGATGATTCACAAGTTTCTACAGGGACAGAAGAAACTGTAATCACTACTCCATCTTCCTCTTCAGTTTCACAAAATTTATTGGAGATCACTCAGTCTCTAGGAGCAAGTGAGCATGAGGAGTCAAATATCTTCACTAATTTCCTTGAAATTAAGCAAAAGAATGAATCTTCAAAGGTAGATGTAATGCTCAGTTTTGGAAACAGACATCTACTTCACAACACAGGTCATTAACAACTTTTGACAGTGAGAAAGGCAGGATACAAATGGCATTTCTACAAGCCCAAGTGCCTTTTCCAAAGGCTTCTTCAGATTATAAGAAGATTGTATTTTCTTTTGATGCCAACCAAATACATCCAACTGATCAGATGGATATGCATAGGCAGTCTGGTGAGATGCTTTTCTCTACCATGACCAACACTGCTATGGCATTATCAAAACTCAAAACAACGCTTTCAAATGTACAGTCACAATTGAAGATAGAAAAGATATCCTCTTTGTCAAAGGATAACAGGGTCAAAACATTAAAGACTTACTGATTAAAATTGGGTATGATCCCACTGATGTTAAAGCTGCAGAAGACATTAGAAGAAGAATGCAAACATTCCTGCATTAAGAAAGCAACTCAAATTACCTTCTACAGAGGATCCTCAAACCAAGGAGATAGCAAAACGTGAACAACACAAAGAAGAGATGCTCACGCTGATCATTGAGCAAAATGTACAGATAAAGACAATGGAAGAGCAAATTGAGAAATTGCTTAAAGAAAAAGAGCAATCTACTCAACTAGCCATAGCTCCAATTACAACTATACCTATTACAGTGTCAAGGACAATAGGGGAATCGACATCAGCAACAACAGAATCTACATCATCAGCAAGAGATTTGAACAAAGTCTTACAGGAGCTGACTCACCAGAAACAAGAGAATGAAAGGCTTCACAAGAAATTTAAGAATCTGGAGACCCAGAAGATTAAAAATGATAGTGTTTATGTTGAGGAGATGCAAAAGACCCACCGATTGACTAGAAGAATAGAAGAGTTGGAAAGTGAGTCATTAATGTCTCTGACCTTGGCCCAAGTTAAGGAAAACATTTTGGCAGATATCAGTCAGGCCATAACTGAAGTATGGCCCTCCATACAGATCATTTTTGAGCAGGAAGAACTTATAAACAGATGTCAGATAACTATTGAAGAAGTTGAAGAACTTCTTAAAGACAAACCAAGTGAAGCCACTAACATGATCAAAGTTCTTAATTCAAAAACCAAGGTCGAGTTGGAGCAGATTCAGATTGTGGACAAAACAGAAACCATTCTGGAGATTAAGAAGGTTTTGCAGAAAAAGAACCTCATGACTTAGTTGGAGACCAAGTGCCAAGCCTTAAAGATTGTTGTTCAAAGGTTTCATTTTAAATTTAACTTATTCAATCAGAGAGGACTGCTAGGATTAGTGGCACCAAATGATAGGTTGATCAGTTTGGAAGAATATTGTCAGAAGTTTTATACAATAGCAACTGATAAAGCTAGTTTTGTAGGTGTAAAGGGTAAAAACAAATGTTAGAGGCTTTAGATTTTGATTTGACAATTAAGCATGAGATTAAACACATTTTTGTAAATAAGCCCACTTTTGAAAAGTACACCGAGGTTGACGAAGTTTATAGGAAATTGTTAAATCTTTCTATACCAACTGAAGACAGATGGGATCACTTATGTGAAACTATCGAGTAACTTCCATCATCAACTGACAGACAACTGGGCAACACTTTTTGGGGACCAAAATCAGCAACAAATTCCTGAAAGAAGTGCCAACACTTAGGAATTTTAAAATTCCTATATTTTTGTACTATTTTTGTATTTTTGTTTAAAGGCATCTAGAATAACTTTTATTTTTGTATAAATAACTCCTCCTTCGAGTTATTAAGGATTGAACCCTTAGATGAACTTTCAAAGCAAAATTGTAATCGAGTTGGAGATTTGCTTCAAGTTAATGAAATGATTCTGAATGCACCTCCTATAGTTTGTTTCCTTGTGATTTTTTCTTATGTGCTTATTTCATTATGCCTTTCTTCATGTATTTAAGCCTTTATGCAAAAATTTGGGTAAGATCATACTGAGTATCAGTCAGTCTTAAATCCCCTGTGAAGCTAGGGAATAGTTAGGGAATAGTTTATAAAACAATAATTAGGGAATAGTTTATAAAACTATCTGTTATTATAAACTCCTCTATATCAATTAATTGTCACACGCATCTGCATTAGATTAAATATATTTCGTTGTACATGAAAATGTTGTTTGCTTGTATTCTTTTCTTATAACCAATCAAATATTCTGTCTGAATATTTAGCAAGTTATATTTCATCAAGACTCTGCAATTCACCCACTTTAAATCAATTAACTATTTTAGACAAATAAACCACCCTTTCATCCAACTTAGCAACTGTTAAGGCTTAAGCACCTGGTTTCGAACTGTTCATAACATCAGTCATCCAAAAACTTTAAAAACAAACAAAACATTTTAGATGCTCTGGCATGATTAACTAACCTAGAGTCATCTCAAAGGACAACAATAAGTACCTTTGATATGGTCTCTTGAAGAGTAAGCTATTCCTTGTCTCATTGGATTGTGCTTGTCCTTAGTCCGAGTTACTTTCTTGAGCTTATCCTATCCGTCACCTTTGGACAATTGTCTTAGTATACCTATTAGGTGACTGATACCAGGAAGCCTCCCTTGTTGTGAAAATCCATTGAAGAGTAGGAGGTGGTGTGTTGTGGTGACATTGGGCCTCCACCTTAGTGTTGTCCCTTAGTCCAGTTCTTGTCTTGTGAGGTCTCTCACAAGGCCTGCTAGATTTTGAGGCAACAAGGAGGATGCTATGAAATTAGAGATGGTGGTTTGCAAGTAGGAGTATATTGCCAAGGGTGCACATGTCCTATCTAGGTTACAATGGATTCAGGAATGGTATGAGGGCCCAAATTCTTTTTTAACTTCTTAAAATGGAAATTTGTGGTAGATAGGATTCTCGGTTTGCACAAGTTTGATGTTACTTTTGAGGAGGACCCCACCATTGGCAATGATATGTTTGCTCCCTGCCCGCCCCTCTTGTGCTTTGATGGATAGTGTGGTGGTTTATAAGAATTATTGCTACAAGGTCATTCCCTACAAGTTTTTAGTTGGAGATTGGGCAAGCTTTGATAAGGGGTTCTTGAAAGAAGAACTCTTTGCAATGCTTAACTCCAGGCATAATGGGAAGTGCCTAGGGTTGGATGGGTTTCCTTGTGAGTTCTATTGCTACAAGGTTATTTGGGAAACGGTGCGAGATGATCTTTGTTGTTGAATTGAGGCTTCTGTGATCCATATCAAGTTTATGAGAGACTTTTTGGCATAAATCACATGATATTTCATTTGTCGACTCGTTTCGAACCAACTAGTGTGGAACATCGTTAGGACAGGTGATTTAATTGATCTTTTAAATGAGGGTCTTATTAAACTTATTTCAAAGAATATGACAAGGGATTCCATTGTAGGTGGAGACCTATTTTGTCAAGCCTTATGATTGGATAACTGGAACTTTGTTGACTTGTTTTTGGTTTGGATTAATGAGGAGAGTGTTCGATGGTATGACATGTGTCATGCATAGGAAGGTCCAAGAGTTCTTAAATAGCCCCAAAACTTCTTGGGGAGGTGTGACCCATGCCTCAGTATCCACTGATTATCAATCTATTTGGTTTTTGAATTCATAATCCAAAATTTAAGAGAAAAGACATTTAAATTGGGCTTCTTACATTCAACAGTTGTATTTAGTCACTAATATACTTAATAGACCCCTGACTGAGATTCTTTCCATGTTGGACATCAGATGTGCAGCCTATGGGGGCTCGAAATCCCAATATTTAACTGACACACACTTCAGTCCTAACATGGAGTCAATTCAACAACCCACTGTGGTTGATTAGACCACTGCCTGGATTGTGTGTTTTGTTATGGATTTCTATACACTCGGGATCATATGTTCTTGTTGGATCAACAGCTCAACTTGCATTCTTATCAAGGAGGCCCACTTGTCATCACATGGAGGTCATTTTGATATGAAAAAGACTCTACTTCACTTGCAGAGGTACTTCTTTGTCCGTTCCATGCAGAAACTAGCAGAAGCTTATAGTTGGAAATTTTCACACTACAGCCAAAGCAAGTCTGCGAAGAGGAAGCTTTTGTTGCATCAGCTATTGGCAGTTCTCTCCAGGTCTCAGGATTCCATTTCAGTGGATTTCATTATTAGTATGTCAACCCCTCGATGGAAACATGATTGTATCTTTCTGGTTCAAAGATGGCATTTTTCATATAATGCAACAAGGCTATTAATGCTCCTTAATCTGTAGAACCTTTTTCTAGCATACTTGGAGACCATTTTGGGTTACTGTGGACTATTATTTCCTTTCTTGACTTTAGATTTCTCAATCGCTTTTGGGATACATTGTGGAATTTTTTAGGCTGTCAACTCCAGTTCTCTAGTGCATTGCATCAACAAACGAACGTTCAAACAGAGGTCATGAACAAAACCTTGGTTCATGCTCCCTGTATGTATTGTCAGCAAAAAACAATATTTTACAACACAACTACAACAGAGCCACCCATGTCTCTATAGGAGACTCTCCTTTTGAGGTCTCTTTTGGCTTTCAGCCTCTTTCTCTTTATGAGATTCTTGTTGCTCTCCTAGATCCACTGCTAGCTCACTAGCAAAAGGAGCAAGATAAATCTTTTTCTTTTTTGCAAAACTAAGCTAAATCTATAGCAGGATTCATGACTTCCTTCTGACATGCCAGGTACAAAGCACTTCATGATTGGCATCAAGCTGCTCCATGTTTTCAGGTTGGTGACAAGTTTGTTTGCATTTGGACAGGCAACACTTCAAAAATCAGTGGCATCTCAAGCTCAATCCCATTTGGGACGGTCCTTACACCATCATACAGCACGTGTCTTAATGCTTTCAAGTTAGACCTTATACCTTAGATTGGCATCCATGTTGTGGTGAATGTTAAGCCAGTTGAAGTTGTATGAGCCACCTCACTTGAAGTAGTCTGTTGCTGTCATATATTGGGAGGGAACAACTCCATATTTTGTGTGTTCCCTTCCTGAAGATACTCTTCTTGATGTCTTCACTATATTGTAATTTTTCCTGTAGATCTGATGGTTCCTCTGAGAATCTCGTATTGCTGAGGGAACTTAAGTGCTATAATTATCTATCAGATTGTATCAATGTCGTTTGCAGTTTTTCTTGTTTTACTTCAAATGGTTTAGTTGAACTGTATTAGTTGATGTGGATAATGTAATGAATGCATGGCACATGCTGAACTGCTGCTTCATTCAACTCATCAAAGTTGAATGTCAGATATAAATCCCAGGGCCAATTTTTTGACCAAGGCCAAGTCTGGTCATTTTATAACAGAGTACAATTCTGATACCAGATAGATCAAGTTGGTATGAATGCCCAATGGAGGTTTTGGCCAGCCTCCATATAATTGTGTTTCCAGTCTCTTTTCATTATCTGCAGACAATTAAGTGATTATATTATAATTTTTATTTAGATAGTTGTTCTGCAGAAGGAAGGAAGTATATCTGCGCCCTGCTTTCAGGTAATTTAGTCTCGATTTATGTTTCTAAAATATTTCCTCTCTCACTTGCAGTCTGTCATGACTTGTTAGAATTTCATTTTGTTCCTGTTACCTTCCTATTATGTACTGGTAAGATAGTTCGAGTCCAAAAGAAAGGTAACAATCTTAGGGAAAGTTAAAGATTCCGCCCACTGTCTGCTTAGTGGACACTGTGAAAATTTCAATACTGAAATCCTATTGCAGCAATTGGAATTAATTCTTCTAATTGTTAATTAATTTAACAATTTATTTGCTACGACAAATACTGAGTAAATCACACTGCAACCTTCACAAATAAAATACTGCGGAAATAATAGTGCTGGAAACTAAGAAAATACTAGCTCACGCACACAATAAAAATGACACTGTTATTTTTGGACAAAAGTCCCCAGACTAACCCAACTTGGGAAAACCGGTGCAACAGTTGAGGGGTTTTATTATTATGCAGCAGTGAGAAATTCTGAGTACGATAATCTGGATGCCGAATTTGGCAATCCTACAAAGAATAATATTGGCAAAATTCTGGTGAGGAATTTTCCTCACTACACAGGGAAATCCGGGCTCTGATTGCAGCTCCAAGTGGGTCGTCCAAACTGCCTCTGCATTGGCTTGCGTCACCCTAGCACAGTATTTGCCACGCTCAACCTGAATTAGCTGCTCCTGTAGCCGTCCTGTTTGCCACTGGCTGAGAAGTTGTCTCTCTGGCCTTCTGGAACCCCTTTCCCGGCCTTTGGAACTGAAACTTGACTTCTCTCCATCTAAATTGAACTGCCCTCTAGGGGCTTCTGCGCAGCCCTTGCGTCAACTTCACTGTGGTATGTCTGCCTCTCTACAAATGCACTCACTGGATCTAGAAAATTCCTCTAGCCTCACTGCCCCTGCCCCTCACTGCCTCTGCATCGATCTCTGGCTTTCCGGCAACTGTCGCTGTTCTCTGGAAATCAATCTACCAAGGAAATCGAACTTTTGGTGTTTTGGTGTATTTTCTCCAAGTGCCCATCAACTTCCTCATATAATCCATTGTTGGAGCACCAATGGCCAAGATTAAATCTTAAACAATGGTTAGGGTCATCTTGGAATCGATCCATGTGCATTTATAGATGATTCACACCTTTACTTAATTAATTATGATTAATTAACCATATTTCCTAAGTTTAGACTTAGGAAATATTTAAAAACTGGTTAATAATCTAATTAAGTCACTTCTAGGTGGAATTTCCAGAAACGATTTATGGGTTTTGGAGATCTCATATATTCTAGCCTCTCCACCAAATTTCATGGCTAGAACACATCTGTTGCTACAAAAACTAGTACTCCCAATTAGCGAGGAATGTGTTCTAGTGCAGCGCACCCTGCCACAACACCCTGTCTTTGTATCACCTCCTATCATGCTGTTGATGTAGTCACTTCTAGGTGGAATTTCCAGAAACGATTTATGGGTTTTGGAGATCTCATATATTCTAGCCTCTCCACCAAATTTCGTGGCTAGAACACATCCGATGCTACAAAAACTAATACTCCCAATTAGCGAGGAATGTGTTCTAGTGCAGCGCACCCTGCCACAACACCCTGTCTTTGTATCATCTCTTGTCATGCTGTTGATGTCTGGTTGCTGGTGCCCACCAACTACTGTGCAACTCTGATGCTGCATCTATGCTGCTGTTGACACGACCATACAGCTACTAACTCTGCATCTGCACTGCAACTCCCTCTCTCATATTGCTTCTGCAACTGCAATCACTGCAAGTGAAAAGCATCCAAAATAATAAATCAATTGTGTTTAGTATGATGCATCTGTCTTCTGAGTCCTGACTGCTACTAGCCTCTTCACTGTCTCTGAAGAACTTGCGTTGCTGCTGACTTTGCACTGTGCCACTCTGCACTGCGCCACTCTGCACTGCGCTCTCCAGTATCTGACTGCAACTGTCACTCTAGAATTCCGACCTCATCAACTCCCACTGATCCATCCTGCTATTGAATACTGTGGGCCCCTGTAGCCAGGGAATGATCCATAAGGTGTACTCCTTAAGGACCTTGCCCATTCTCGAGGGCTACAACTCCAAGTCATCCCATCTCACTCCTAGAGGTATGTGAGCAATCATAGAAAAGTCTTCCTCCAACCTGGAGGATAGCCTATCTATCTTAGCATGTGCTGCTACTTGGTCCTGCTTCTCCTCTTTGTCTTTCTTTATGAGAGGACATTGGGTATTGTAGTGCCAAACTTGCCAAACCTGAAGCACTTGACCTTAGATAGGTCCTTCTTCTTCTTTCTTTGCTCACCCTGTCCTTGACAAAGATCCTTTGATGTGAGGGCCACATTCTTCTCCTCATTCACCACCTTTTGTCTGCTGCTACTGCTCCCACTAATGGAGCTCTTTAATAGAGCTCGTTGCAACTCCTGCTGCAAATCGGCTCACATTCTGTCCCATCTTGGTAGCGTGTCTCAGCCCAATATACTTTGGACGAAGACCTGCCAATCCTTTGAGACACTGTTGAGTGCCAATCGTACTAGCGCTGAAGGTTGATGTGCTGCCCCAACAGCTGAAAGCTGGTCTTGGACTCCTGAATCCTGGTGAGGAAGGGATCTATGCCTTCCCCTTTCTGCATCCTGATGCATCTCAACTTCTCATCTAGGAACATCTTCCGCTGCTCAAAAGTACCTTGGTATAGCGTGGAGAGACCATCCGACATCTCTTTGGCCATTCCCTTGGCTCAAAAGTACCTGCACGCAACCTGAGCATTCACGTTGAGCCTTGAAACATATTGGTTTTTGGCTTGTCTACTTGCACGGAGAAAGGAAACACGGCCATTCTCCTCCTCAGCTGCTCCAGTTGTTGAAAAGCTCCACGCATTTGCAAGAAATCACGCCTTTTCTCAACAGGCTAGGTAAACAAATTCGAAATTCTCTTTTGGTGGGAGCTGGATAAGCTATAAACCAGCGTGAAACGTGTGCTGCGTGGAGCAAGCTTCATTGTCCCATCTGCGTGCTTCCTCCCGCCGCATCTTGTCCAGCTCCATCGTGCAGCCATACACCATACGCCATTCATTTCACGCACTGACTACTGGCCCGTTTCTTTGCATATCCACGCTGCCAACGTTCTGCTGTCCAGCAAACCACCTGCAAACCTGCGTGAGGCCTTTCACGCTGCCGCTGCATTCTCCGTCCACTGTCCAAGCTGAACCTGCAAACTGCGTAAACCATTTTTTTATGAGCCAGGTAATAACACGGACCAGTCTTATTTCATGCGGTAAGGTAATGTTAGTTTAGGTTTCGGATGGTTAGGATTAGTGTAGGTTCTTTGTTGATTTGTTTTGTTTAAATCGATAGGCTTTTAGATTTTTTTAGATTTTTGATATGTATTAAAATTTTTATGTTCTTTAAGTTAGGTTTGAGATTTTTTAATTAGATATTGATTTTAGTTTAGACTATAGTTTAGTTCATAATTAGATTTAATATAAATTTTGTTTGAAAATATGAAATTAAAAAAAAAAAAAACTCATTCATAAAATTTCTTTAGGTTTTTAGACTTAGTTTTTAATTTTTTATAGTTAAGTTTTAGATTAAATTAATTTAGATTTTTCATTTTTCAGCCTTTGTTTTTTCTAAGTTTAAAAATTAAATTCATAAAAAATTATAAAACTTTAAAAAAATTCATAAAAAGTATAAAATATAAAAATTTAAAAAAGTTCCCTTTTTTTATTAGATTTTAGATTTAGTTAATTTTTTTTTTTTTTTTTTTTTTTTTGTTTTTGTTTAGATTTCATTTTTTAAAAGTTTTGTAAAAAATATAAATAAAAATTCATAAAAAAGGGCTTTTTAGGGTTTTAGCTTTAGATTTAGATTTTAAAATTCAAGTATTGTTTTAGTTTAGATTTTTTAGTTTTAAAATTTTATTTTTGTATGAAAAGCATAAAAAAAAATATACTGTGGAAATTTTTGGCAGATTAGCTCAGGGGTTTATCATGCTTTATTATCTTTGCTGAGGCTAAAAATTTTGACGTGGGAATTAGTGTTTAACATGATTCAATGTTCATCTGAAGATTAACTGCATGAATGTGATCTTTAGTTAATTTTTTACGTGATCTTTCGAAATTTCAGTTGCTGGAGTATCATTTAAGCATTTACTTGCATTTGATAAAAATTAATTTGATGATAAATGGTTATTCTACATGGTTTATATTTCTGCAGCATCTGATAATCAATTGTTTAAACATTAAATCCATAGGGTACTGGTCTATTTAATAAAATCAATTAAGTGCTCATTTTCTTTCGTGTCTCCCAAACCAACTGGTTCACAATTGGTCTTCCATTTTCCTATAGGGTCTACCCCCCTTAGCCGCGGGAGACAGGCTTAACCGGAGAGATCGGGGATCAGGGTGATAGCCCCCGGTCTGAGCGTTGTCGTGACAATCTGTGCGACAACATTTTTTGGCGCCGTTGCCGGGGATACTTTATTCTCGGTGTTTCAACGACTTTTTATCATTCATCTTTCTATCATTTGTTTGAGCCCTCAACGCCAACATTTTTTGGCGCCATTGCCATTCATTAGCCTGTCAAACGACCAACTTTCTTTGGCGTCTTTTGATTTTTTCATCACCTTATCCTTCGCCATATCAGCAGCGTCTCTTCGGTTTGTTTCTTGTTTGGGTGGCGACTCCATTTTCTTATTTTTTCCAGACAAGAAGCCTCCCTCACATCTGCTTGTTGGTTCCTTTTTGGATCTTAGAATTAGATTCATTGTTCAAGTGGCGACTCCATTTCTTTCATCTATTGATTTTCTTGAGCAGAGATCTCTTTCTATCATCCATTTGGTCCCTCATTATTCATCATGGATTATTCGTTTAAACCATGTCATTTTACTGATGATCTCCACGATATTCCAGAAGTGGCCATTTCTAAATTACCTTTGTTTTCAAATGGTGATTCAGTCGCTGTTAAAAGACATCTAGGCTTGTTTACTCGTGTAATGATCATATATTGTAGACCCCCTCAGTATAATCATGAAGATGTCAAAATGCGTCTTTTTGTCTTTTCTTTAGAGGGTGATGCTTTGAATTGGTTTAATAATTGTCCTGAAGATTCTTTACTTTTTACAAGACTCTGTCAATGCTTTTTAAAGATAGGATTGGTTATCCAGATAGCTTGCTTGTGCCCTAAAATTGTGCAACAGAATGAAAGTAATCTTATAAAAGGTCCAGCTGTCAGTGAAAGATTCCAAGACAATTCTTCATATCAGAATGTGCCATCCACTTGTGCCATTACAGATCAAATCCATGATAGTGGAAAAGCAGGGACAAATGACAATGAAAAGGAAGATCAAAAGCAAATTATACAAGAACTAATGTTGCTGGAAAAAATATGGAGATCAATCAAACTAATTACGCTAGTGATGTGAGAACTTTATGCACCCACCTGGAAAAACGTAATAGGGAGATGGAGATCATGCAAAATCAACATGCTAAGGAAATTGAGGCCATGAAGATTAATCACGACACAAAAATTAGTTTTATGCGAATAAAGTTGTCAGGCTTAGAGGAAAATAAAACGACCATGAAAGCTAATCATGATAGGGAAATTAATTCTATGCAAAACAAGTTATTAACTATGGATGAAGAAATGACTATCATGACATTCGATCATAATAATCAGTTGGCTACCATGCAAGCAAACCATAAGGAAGAGATAAACTCTATGCAACATTGCTTGATGATCATAAAGGAAAAAGACGATAAAGTAATAAAAGATATGGAAGCTAATCAGAAATGTCTTCAGAAAAAGTTATTGACCATGGAAGAAGATCATACCAGGGAAATCAGTGGTATGAAAGTTGAACACTCTAGCCAGATAAATCAGGAGCCTTCTGCTGCAACAAGCTCCATCTTATTATGAGGAGGTCATTGGTTCGATTGAAAGGTGGTTAATTGAAGGTGATCCAGATAAACTTAAAAACGATAAAAGATCAGATGCAAGATGAAGAAAAACATGTCACGCATATCTTACATACTTTATCTAAGAGCCTTGAAACAAAAAGTTCCATATCATCAGTGATCTAGCCTGCCACAAAGAAAAAGCGCAAGAGAAAGAAAATGAGAAGAAGATTTGATGCATCAGATGGCCGCGAGCAGCTTGATTTTCAGATAGGAAAAAGTCCTACCATATGTAAAATTGGACATGGCACATCCGACAAGCAGCCGACAGATTTGCCTGAAAGCAGGCAAATGCTCAGTATACACTATATTGAACACATCTGATGCCATGGGGCATCCCCTGTATTTCTAACCTTACTCCATGTGTTCTTTCAGCATTTTCATTTCTGTTTTACGATTAGATTTACTTTTCATGTTACTATATAGTTAATAAATGAAGAGCTTCTATCTTTCATTGTGCTTAAATGTTATATGATGATTTTTGAATGGACGCTACTTATTTCTGCTGTGTGTTGCGTGGGTGCAGATTTTGGATTCTCACATTCCTACAGTGCAGAACGTGTCCCCAAGTAGAGCCAGATGTTGACCGCTGCGTGTCAACTACCCGTAGCAGTACACCCCCTTTTCTTCGCAAAAAGGGACAGCGCTTGATCGACATGTTCGTGCCATTCGACAGTCATTGTCGACCTTGATCATATTAAGTTGTAAACCTAGTCTGCATTTTGAATTGTAAATAATCTTAGCAGAGTTGAGTCATGTATGTAAATTGCTTAGGTGGACCTAATTTTCTAGTGATAATTTGCATTCCGGAAGGTTTTTCGTCTCACCGATCCATGATCGGCAGAGTTTTCCTTCAACCTGACCCCAAAACCGGAATGAATTTTGTCATTAGAGTCTTAGGAGAATCCTAGTGTGTT
>APFE030094055.1:188293-206208 GCA_000404065.3 Pinus taeda | reverse complement strand
GAATTTCAATTTTTTAATGAATTAAAAAATCGACGGATGAGATTAAGAGATATCTTGATCCTCATCGACGGTCGAGATCGTTTTGACATGGATCACTCAAACTAGCCGTTGGGAATTTTTCCTTTAAATAGGGTGCTAGGGGTCATTTTAGATCAGATTATATTGGATCTCTGAGTTTTGTGCTGAAGAAGCTCTCTTGTAAATATTTTCTGGTGCTAATAAAGAAAGACTTTGGGGTCAAAAGCTTGCTGGTGTTACTCTCTTGAAGTGTTGTGAGCTATTTTGTTTTTTGCATATTTTAATTTTCAGCCATTAATAACAGCTTAATGAAGAGTATTGTTGAGCATAGGTATCTTGTTCACATGGTAGGGTTTGAATGGTATTAGGTTTTCTGAAGTAATGGCAGGTATCTCTATTGCATTGGAGATCTAGTACTATTTTCTCTCTTTATTGATGGTTAAAGTGAGCTATGCAGGAAACCCTCATCAAAGAAAACCAACGGGCGTTTGGGGAAGTTCTCGGCTGAACCAGCCAACTCCCACAAGCATTTCTTGCAGAGCCCAACTAGTTTGATCCTGGGTTAATCATTTGGTTTGTTTTATGAGTTGCATGAGAGATTTTCTAAAACATTTCGTTAGCAATCTGAAGTAACTGTAAATAATTTTTGCTGGTTTTTAGGGTTTTATTTATTTCTATTGTTTCCAGGTTCTGGTTGCTTGTTTCATTGTTTCCAGGTCACAGGTGTAGGTTTTGAGAAGTTTTTCAAGGCTTTATCAGGAAAATTTGGAGCAGTAATTTTCAAATATCGATTCCAGTAGTTTTTTTTTTTTTTGGGTAACCTGGGCAATCTATTCCATCTTCACGCTGCTGTCCAAAGCCAAATACACAATCATCTATGTTCCTTTGCGGTTTCATTTCCAGCTCTACGCTGCCCACAACTTTCACCAACAGCAAGCTCACTCTTCCTCACTGGTGATACTTCACTATACGTGGCATTGATCCTCTACGTATTCCTTTTCATTTTCCCTACAGCAATAACATGCCTACGCAGTGAGATAACTTGCACGCAGCCTGAGCATTCACGTTGAGCCTTGAAACATATTGGTTTTTGGCTTGTCTACTTGCACGGAGAAAGGAAACACGGCCATTCTACTCCTCAACTGCTCCAGTTGTTGAAAAGCTCCACGCATCTACAAGAAATCACGCCTTTTCTCAACAGGCCAGGTAAACAAATTCTAAATTCTCTTTTGGTGGGAGCTGGATAAGCTATAAACCAGCGTGAAACGTGTGCTGCGTGGAGCAAGCTTCATTGTCCCATCTGCGTGCTTCCTCCCGCCGCATCTTGTCCAACTCCATCGTGCAACCATACACCATACGCCATTCATTTCACGCACTGACTACTGGCCCGTTTTTTTGCATATCCACGCTGCCAACGTTCTGCTGTCCAACAAACCACCTGCAAACCTGCGTGAGGCCTTTCACACTGCCGCTGCATTCTCCGTCCGCCGTCCAAGCTGAACCTGCAAACTGCGTAAATCATTTTTTTATGAGCCAGTTAATAACACGGACCAGTCTTATTTCATGCGGTAAGGTAATGTTAGTTTAGGTTTCGGATGGTTAGGATTAGCGTAGGTTCTTTGTTGATTTGTTTTGTTTAAATCGATAGGCTTTTAGATTTTTTTTAGATTTTTGATATGTATTAAAATTTTTATGTTCTTTAAGTTAGGTTTGAGATTTTTTAATTAGATTTTGATTTTAGTTTAGACTATAGTTTAGTTCATAATTAGATTTTAATATAAAGTTTTGTTTTGAAAATATGAAAAAAAAAAAAAAAATTCATTCATAAAATTTCTTTAGGTTTGAGACTTAGTTTTTAATTTTTATAGTTAAGTTTAGATTAATATTAATTTAGATTTTCATTTTTCAGGTTTTTTTTTTTTTTTTTTGTAAGTTTAAAAATTAAAATTCATTAAAAATTATAAAACTTTTAAAAATTTCATAAAAGTATAAAATATAAAAAATAAAAAGTTCCCTTTTTATATTAGATTTTAGATTTTATATTTTTTTTTTTTTTTTTTTGTTTATTTTATTTTTTATTTCAAGTTTTGTTAGATTTCAATTTTTAAAAGTTTTGTAAAAATATAAATAAAAATTCATAAAAAAGGGCTTTTTAGGGTTTTAGCTTTAGATTTAGATTTTAAAATTCAAGTATTGTTTTAGTTTAGATTTTTTAGTTTTAAAATTTTATTTTTGTATGAAAAACATAAAAAAAATATATTGTGGAAATTTTTGGCAGATTAACTCAGGGGTTTATCATGCTTTATTATCTTTGCTGAGGCTAAAAATTTTGACGTGGGAATTAGTGTTTAACATGATTCAATGTTCATCTGAAGATTAACTGCATGAATGTGATCTTTAGTTAATTTTTTACGTGATCTTTCGAAATTTCAGTTGATGGAGTATCATTTATGCATTTACTTGCATTTGATAAAAATTAATTTGATGATAAATGGTTATTCTACATGGTTTATATTTCTGCAGCATCTGATAATCAATCGTTTAAACATTAAATCCATAGGGCACTGGTCTATTTAATAAAATCAATTAAGTGCTCGTTTCCTTTCGTGTCTCCCAAACCAACTGGTTCACAATTGGTCTTCCATTTTCCTACAGGGTCTACCCCCCTTAGCCGCGGGAGACAGGCTTAAACGGTGAGATCGGGGATCAGGGTGATAGCCCCCGGTCTGAACGTTGTCGTGACAATCTGTGCGACAACAAGCTGCTACTTCCAATTTGCAACTGGAAATTTGAACTTCCGAGAGTTGAAGTTCTCTGAGGAAAAATTTCCCTTTGCTATGTGTGCTTTTCTCTTCCACTCGACGCGAATTCTGCTTCTGCAACCTGTAGCAAAACCTCTGTGTCCAACCAGGAATTTGCTCAGCGGAAATCTGAGCTGCAGCTGCTCCCTCTGACTGCTGGAATCATTCTCCTGAGAAAATCGAATTTTTTGCACCCCTACAACTGACAATGGAACTGTTGGCCCAACTATTTGTCTTGTCTGTCTGAGCACTGCGTTGCCTCAAGAATTTCAGCCTATTGCTCCCTCTGAGCAGTGAAATTCTTTCTTCGCTTATGAGTTTCCTGGCTGATCACTCACGCTCTGATACCATGTGAAATTTTCAAGACTGAAATCCTATTGCAGCAACTGGAATTAATTATTCTAATTGTTAATTAATTTAACAATTTATTTGCTATGGCAAATACTAAATAAATCACACTGCAACCTTCAAAAATAAAATACTGCAAAAATAATAGTGCTGGAAACTGAGAAAATACTAGCATACACAACAAAAATGACATCGTTATTTTTGGACAAAAGTCCCTGGAAAAACCCAACTTGGAAAACCGGTGCAGTAGCCGAGGGTTTTTATTATTATGCAACAATGAGAAATTATGAGTACAATAATCTGGATGCCGAATTTGGAAACCCTACAGAGAAAAAAACTGGCAAAATTTTAGTGAGGAATTTCCCCCCCCCACAGGGAAATCTATGCTCTGACTGCAACTCCAAGTGAGTCGTCCAAATTGCCTTTGCGTTGGCTTGCATCACCCTAGCGCAATATATGCTACACTCAACCTGAATTCGCTGCTCCTGTAGCTATTATGTCTGCCACTAGTTGAGAAACTATCTCTCCGGCCTTCTGGAATCCCTTTCTCGGCCTCTAGAATTGAAACTCAACTTCGCTCTAGCTAAATTGAACTGCCCTCTAGAGGCTTCTGTGTAGCCCTTTCGTCAGCCTCATTGTGGTATTTCTACCTCTCTGCAAATGCACTCACTGGATCTGGAAAACTTCCTCCAGCCTCACTGTCCCCGTCCCCGACCATCTCTGCTTCGATCTCTGGCTTTCCGGCAACTGATGCTGCGCTTTGGAAATCGATCTGCCAAGGAAATCAAACTTTTGGTGTTTTGGTGTGTTTTCTCCAAGTGCCCATCAACTTCTTCTTATATTCCACTGTTGGAGCACCAACGAGTAAGATTAAATCTTAATCAATGGCTAGGATCATCTTGGAGTCGATCCATGTGAGTTTCTAGATGATTTGCACATTTACTTAATTGATTATGATTAATTAATCATATTCCCTAAGTTTAGATTAGGAAATATTTAAAAACTGGTTAATAATCTAATTAAATCACTTCTAGGTGGAATTTCCAGAAACAATTTCTGGGTTTTGGAGATATCATATGTTCTAGCGTCTCCACCAAATTTCGTGGCTAGAATGCATCCAATGCTACAAAAACTAACTCATCTCTCACTTTAGGTGGGCTCTCTTTTGGCACAAAGAGGTTTCCCTAAATAAGATTTCTAAATCACTTTTTATTAACCTGTGAGATACAAATCAGATTTAGCAATCTAAGATTTATGATATTTAATGAAAATTTTATTGTGGATTCAAGTATATAGTGCCTACTCCTTGGGCGATGGAGTCAAAAACACTTTTAAGGACTTGAAGAATTCAACAATAGACAATATTCAAATAATGGAAATACAAAAACAGCAATCGTTGTTAATTATGACAGTGCTGCAAATTCAATTTCCTGCCAACATACTAAGCCCATAAATACTCAGTAGTACCCTAGTTATAATCTTGTTTATCACATAAATCAGATTCTGAAATATGAAGTGAATGACAGTCTTCTTTTATGAAAAGTACTAAATAGCCCAGATAAATTACATAACAAGAGCTGAAATTATGGGTCCTTAACAGGACAATAATGTCACTTTTCAGACATCTTAAACTGGAACGTAAAGGCTATAACAGCAACAGAATTTCCAGTGAAGAAGAGAGGAACACAGGATACAACATGGTCTTATGAGAGATAATTGCAGCCCTTCTCCTTGTTGGAGGAAATTCAATTCTCCCTGTTGAATGAGAGCATTGTGGAGGGACATGTCACCTTGTAGGTTTCAAACCCTAGGTGTTTGGCATGATGGAGAATTGTTATAACTATTATATTCATTGATTACTTCTTTCTTGGTACACGCGGAACCTTGGAAACAACACATAATCACTTTTGACTATTTGGAGCATGGAATTGACTGGCATTTATTTACTCATTATCTTGAAGGGTTGATCTACTTCTCAAAGCCTTTGTTCACACATGGGAAGTTATTCTTGAGGGCTGTACTACCTAAAGAGGCCACACGTGTCTCCTACAGTTGGTCAAATGGCACAATTTGAAGATCTTTTGAAGAGGACGACATATGGAGGGTAATCATCTTGTGTTCCTTGATATTTTGATGTGGTTGAAGGCCCCGATCTGTGGAGGGAAGTTTTGACGTCGGCATGACAGTTGGCATAACGCTCGATTATTTATTTATTGTTGACTTGTCTTATGGAGTTGGTTACATGAGATCATTCCATAATTGTTTTCCTTGGAGTAGATTACATGTTGGATTGTCTTATGGAGTTGGTTACATGAGAACATTATTTAATTGAGATAAAGTATGCTAAGGGAGTGATCCATCAATCAAATGCATGCCAATATGAGGTGTACTAAACCATAAATCATCAAGCATGATCATCCAACAAGGAGAAGTGAATTTCTGCCAACCCAAAACATGAATTCAACCAAGAAAAGCATCATCTCCAAACAAACGAAAGAAGGTGTGCACCCCCAATCCATCAGAAGCTCCATGGGTACCATGCTGGAAATCACAGGTTGTAATAAAAATCACAAGAGCTACCCTCATGCAATATGAGGGGTGATAGACAGTTCATGAATAATAGTGCAACCAGTTTTGTAGAGAGGTCTTATATGCCATATTTCCTCATTATATGAAGGTCTTCCACCATAGTGCCATGTAGAGAATGCCAATACATCATGCCGTGCCTCCAAATATGCAGAACATGCCTTGTGAAATGTGGAAACTTGAAACTGCCCATGAAGATGATCATACATCCAAATATGTAAATAGGCCTCAAGGAATGTGAAAAATTAAAATGCATTAAAACTATTGTCAATGAAAGATTACGCATTAACATGTGTGGTAATGCTTCCTTATCTCCTACACCTTGCATGTTCTAGTGGTGATGCTTACATAAAAGCTTAGCCAATTGCCCTTCCTTTTGTATTCTCCCTATATCATAGTTATATTCCGAATCCTGTGCTCTCCAAGGATGTTTTGAAAAGCATTGACGTTCCAGACTTTCAACTGGGTTTTAACATATTTAATTATCCTTTCCAGATGCACATTCTTGAGCCTTATCTTGGATTTTGTAATATACCAAGCCAAATTTTCTTTTACAAATTTCAAATGTTCTCTTTGATGACTTTAAACAACAGTGGTTATGCAACATCACCTAGTAACACCTTCAACAACACTTAGAGATTTCATCAAACATTTCACAAACAAATATGAGAATTGAGAGTAGAAGACTTTTGAGGCAAAATTATGCTTTACTTGAGACTGATCATCATGTGAAAAATTGGTTACCCGATTCCTACTGCAGCAAACTTATTATAAATCATCTACTTTTTAAATTAATTGAACAAGTTACTTGCAGTTTTCTACGGCAAACACTGAAATACATACATTGTAGCCTACACCAAAATAAAACTGTGGAAACTAAATACAACCCAGGAGAGAAATAAACATCACACACATCTACACAGTTATTTTTGGTCAAAAGTCCCCGGAAAAACCCTATATGGGAAAACCAGTGCAACAACTGAGGGTTTTATTATTATGCTGTAGTAATTCTGAGTACAATTCGTTGGATGCCCAACTGGCTATTTGATACAAAGAGAAACTGGAAAAAGCGAAATAGTGAGATGATCTCATCCTGTCACTGGAAGATCTAGCTCTAATATGCTGGAAGTGAGCCTCTACGTCCCTTTGCGTCAGCCTCTTCACAAAACTGCGTCAACCCCACGCAGTGTTTGCGTCACCTCTGCTGGGGACTGTGTTGCTCTTCCTTCTGACCCTCTGCTGGCTGGAAACTTCAACTCTCAGCCTCCCGGTCTCACACCCGATTCCCGATTTCTGAAACTTGATTTCCTCAACAGGAATTCGATCTCCCTTCAGGCTCAGTGTCAGCTCTGCGTGGCTTAGCGTCAGCCTCTCTAGACGTCATTCTGCCCTCTCTACCTTGTACTCTCTGACTAGGAAAATTTCCCTTCAGATACTATCCCTATCCCTCACTGCAAAAGATCACTTCGAATTTCTCTCCTGGCAACTGTTGTGCTTCAGAAATTCGATCTTCTGATCTACTTGATGTGTCTTCCAAGTGCCCATCAAGCCTCATCTTACAATCCTTTTGTTGAGAACCAACGACCTAGATTAGATTCTAATCAATGGCTCAGATCATTTTTGTTGATTTGGGGTAGCATCAGATGTGCTCTAGCCACGGAATTTGGTGGAGAGGTTGGGGCACATGAGATCTCCATTACCCAAAAAGGGTTTGGGCAGATTATAAACAGATCAGGAGATATTAAAGTAATTAATATTTTTAATGGAGTCCCTAAGTCTAAACTTAGGGAAAATAAAATATTAATGTGGATTAATATGAATCTGTGTTAGAGTGGTCCAAAAGAAATGGATCAAGCCAGATCTAATCTTAGCCGTTGATTAGGGACTTAATCTCGGTCGTTGATATGTCAACAGGAAAAGTATAAGAGGAGGCTTGAGGGTCACTTGGAGAACACACTAGAGTGATCAGTCATTCTATTCTCTAGAGTGGGGTTTGCTAAGAGATAGAATCAGTGATCGGGAGAGCAGCTGAGGGGCATTGAGTACAGAGAGACAGAGAGGTAGAGATAGTGCTGGGATAGCAACAGAGCAGCGAGAGAGAGAGACTCAGGAGCAGCCAGTGCTCATGCAAGGCCACACAGAGGCAGCTAAGTGCTGCACAGAGCACTAGAGGGGCCAGCGTAGCTGACGCAGAGGCTCAGAGAGCTGATGCACGGCCTCCTGGGGTTGACGCAGGCCACGATAGGCTGATGCAGTGCCAGTGCTGGGCTAGGAGAGGCTGACGCAGTCCAGATTCGACAGACGCTAGGGTTTCTAGGGCAGATTGTGCTGAGTAGCTGTCGGAAGGATTATCCGGGGTTTCAACTGGTAGATTTGTCAGAAACCGAGAGGTATTACTGCTAAGGAAATTCTCTGTTGGGTAGGCCAGTTTTGGCACCTAGATTGTACTCTGATATTTTTTTTCTAAATTTAACTAATTCTATTAATGTAACAAAAGTAATACAGGGAGGCACCGGCCTCTGCAGAGCAAGTCCCAAATTATGCCATGTTTAACAACAAAAGACTGAAAAGAGACTGCCCGCACCAGGGAAACTAGTCCAAAACTATAAGAGTTCGCTGCCCACGCAGGGGTAACAGCCTGTAGTGCTAGAGTGGAACAGTTTGTTGAACAGTCATTAAAATTAACAACATTGCATAAGCAAACACCAAAATAGACCCATATTATTGGGAGCCGAGAACCCAGAACCTGAAAAACTTTGACTAGCTAGGTGTCGTTATGAGGAGGAGGTTCCTCCACTATCAGACACCTGTACGCCTCCATGTCATCTTTTGCATCTTGCTTATCTCTCAAAGTTTCTTCCATGTTCTTGAAGCGGCCTGGATTGGTGCGTCCCTGAGTTGCTTCTGTGCGTCCCTGAGCTGCTTCTGTGCGTCCCTGAGCTGCTTCGCTGCTTCTGTGCATCCCTGAGCTGCTTCTAGGGGCTTTTCTCTTGCTGGTGGTGGTCCGCGCCTGAGTATTGCGCGCTGGGTCTTCAGAGTTTTGTGGCTCCTCTCTAAATGCCACTGAGATAGTCGCTATTATGCAGGGATGTTCCAGCGTGCAGCGAAATTGAAAATGTGCAGAATGGTTGGGTTGCAGAGACGATACAGAGGCAGCAGGAGGCTGGGGAGCAGCGTCAATAGTCCGAGGACTTGCAGTCTGAGCTCGCCCTCGACCGCTGCGAGTGGTTGGGTAGCGTCTAGAGAAATGAGCCGTCGAAGGGGAGGATGAGTCAGAGGGGGACGAGTCAGAGAGGGAGAAGGAGGGGGGGCGAATTGTTCTTCCTCTGCTACTACCCCTCTTGCAACACATTCGATGACGCAGACGAGGCCTGCTCACTTGGGCAAAATTGAGCAGACGAGGACGAGAAGGAGCAGTGCCAAAAAATGAGTGGTCAATGGGAACAGAAAGATCTGTAATCAGTGGTTCAGAGCCGAGATTCAAGACCGAAGAACCAGTCCGAAGGCAGCATAGAAGACTCTGCAAGAAATGTACACCATCCACCATCTTAATGCAACACAAAATTTGGCAGCGTCTCCCCGTTGTCGTGTGCGAGCTCGGTGCTGCAGTAGCAAGGAGATAATTGCAGTTCAGAGGAGGTGGAGCGGGGGGATGACGGTCTGAAGAGGCCATTTTAAAAACCAGATTGATGAAGCCTCGACCCGCGCAGTGCATTAATATGCCATTAATTTCGGCGGTGACCTTCTGGGTGGAAGCGTGGGTGGCTAGGTGGCCTTGCCACTTGCCAACCCAAGGTCTCTGCAAAGTACCAGCGTGCCTAAACACCTGCATTTGGGAGATTGTACTCTGATATTGCTTAATAAGAAAACCCTCAGATAACTGCACCGTTTTTCCCGCATTGGTTTTTTCCAGGGACATTAGTCCAAAAATAATGGTGTCATGTGGTGTGTTTGTTCTTGTTTCTTTTAGTTGCTAATTTGTAATATGTTGAGCATGCACTAGTGTTTATTTTCAGTATTTACATTGTCAATAACTTGTTAAGGAAGATAACAAGTAGGTAGGAATAAATCGGATAAAGTGCATGGAGGGTTTCTAACTAAGTAATCTTAGAAACTCTAACATGGTATCAGAGCGAGGTTGCAGATCACAGGACTAAAAGACATCAGCCGAGCGGAGCAATAGCAGCAGAAAACGACTGTCTTGAGGTGACAAAAGCTGTTTCGAGCAATGCAGAAGTTAAGGAGTGTGACGTAGAGCTAGCTAGGGCCATGTAGAGGAAGCGGGAGCTACGCAGAGCCCTAGAAAGGCCAGCGTCGCTGATGCAGAGGGCCAGAGGGCTGACACAGGGCATCCCAGGGCTGACGCAGACCCATCTGGGGTGATGCGGAGCCATCGCGAGGCAGAGAGGGGCTGACACAGTTCACAGAGAGGCAGTTGTTGGGGTCTAGAAGGTTGCAGGAATATTGCAGAGTGGAGTTGGTGAGGTACTGTAGTCAGAATAGTACCTGACAAAGTAGGGCTAGAGGAGTTGTTACTGAGGGTTTCTGGCCAAGGAACCCAGATCAGAAGTGCAGTTGCTCAAGTTGATCAGAGTAGGGGGTATCTCGACAAGCGGCAGAAGGATTTTCAGGAGGGAAATCAAGACTCAGAGGGAGTCCATAAGAGAACTTCTAGACGGGAATTAAAGACTCAGAGGAGTCGAACAGAGAACTTCGAGGAGGGAAGTAGAGGAGCATCATGGCACTACACGGGGTAAGAGGCGAGGATAGATTGGACGGAGCATCGGACTTTGCAGTCTGGAAGGCCAGAATTTTATCAGTTCTTGACAGGAATCATGTCAAGAACTTCGCCTTGAAGGTAATTGCTATCCCAGTCGACCCCAATGATAATGACAGGTACGAAGAGGTGATGGCGAGGGCCATGTGCATTATCCTTGACGGGGTCAAGGATCATGTGGTACCACATGTAGCCGAGAAGGAAATGACATTTGAGATATGGGAGGCTCTCAAGAAGCTATACCAGCGTACTTATGTGCAGAGAAGAATGCTGTTCGAGAACTAGATGAGGTCGTAGTAGATGAAAAAGCGTCAATCGATTGACACCTTCCTCAGAGGACTGAACGAGATTCGAGACCAGTTGACTACTATAGGAGCGACACCGGATCAGGAGCTTATGGTGAAGACAACCTTGAATGCTGTCTCAGAAGATTGGGAAATATTTGCCAAGAGTATCTTGGGCAAAGGGACTCTCTCACCTTGGGATGAGATGTGGGCAGCTCTTCGCCAGGAAGAGATCAGGCAACAACCAAAGACAGGTAGCAGCAGCAAAGGGATCAAGGTCAAGCAGGAGGAGGAGGATGTGGCCCTAGCATCTGAGGGAAAGCAGGAAAAGTGGAAGAAGAAAGATCTCTTCAAGATCAAGTGCTTCCGCTGTGGGGAGTTGGGTTATTGTGCGACCCAGTGTCCAAGGAAGAAGAGTAAGGGAGAGTCTTCCGAGAATAAGGCAATGCCAGCACGGGCAGAGAAGGAAGTTTTGACAGACGATGACTGTGCCATGAGTGCACATGCACCACTTGAGTGGAAGTGGGGAGACATTGAGCTGTAGTTAGGTGGACTACATGCGATGAGGGGCAGGATCCTTGAGATACCCAGCCTGTTGGATTAGACTTTGCTACGAGACCCCCAATGAGTAGTAGGACTGGTTGAGTGGGTAGAGACGGATGCGGATGGAGCGAAAAAAGAGAGCTACAGTGCAGCAGTCTCAAGACAGTGCATAGCTAGCAGGTTGCAGCAGTGCGAGAGGCACAGGAGTGTTGCACCAGTGCAGGAAGGCACAGAGAGGTGTGTAACGGTGCGAGATGCAGGGAGTTGTTGCAACAACGCAGAGGTCAGAGAGAGGGAGCACTTGTCAGCGGTAGAGGGAGCTTCAGCATCAGAGGGTGTTTTTAGCTCAACAGGGAGGTCAGTTGGGAGATCAGTTACTTACTTCTCAGTAACTGAGTTGAAGTGCAACAGTAGGCAGAACGATGCAACATGATGAGAGGAGGTGGAATGCAGATGCAGTGCTGGGAGGAAGGACAAGCAACAACACGAATGTAGAGGGAGCTATCATACAGATGCAACAGTGGCAGTGGCAGAACCATGGGCAACAGTGCAAATGATGTTTGGTACGAAGGCCTAGCATCAACACAAGTACCAATGTCAGATGATCAGAGTAATACCCAGTGAGGAGTATTGCTAGAGCACAATCCTCGCTAAGAGGGTGTGTTGATTTGGGGTAGCATCGGATGTGATCTAGCCACGAAATTTGGTGGAGAGGTTGGGGCACATGAGATCTCCAATACCCAGAAAGGGTTTGGGTAGATTCTAAACATATAAGGAGATATTAAAATAATTAAAAATTTTAATGGAGTCCCTATGTCTAAACTTAGGGAAAATAAAATATTAATGTGTATTAATATGAATCTGTGTTAGAGTGACCCAAAAGACATGGATCAAACCAGATCTAAATCTTAGCTGTTGATTAGGGACTTAATCTCGGCCGTTGATATGTCAAGAGGAAAAGTATAAGAGGAGGCTTGAGGGTCACTTGGAGAACACACCAGAGTGATCCGTCATTCTATTCTGTAGAGCGGGGTTTGCTAAGAGAAATAGAATCAGTGATCGGGAGAGCAGCTGAGGGGCATTGAGTACAGAGGGATAGAGAGGTAGAGATAATGACGGGATAGCAGCAGAGCAGTCAGAAAGAGAGACTAAGGAGCAGCCAGTGCTCACGCAGGGCCACGTAGAGGCAACTAAGTGCTGCGCAGAGCACCAGAGGGGCTAGCGTAGCTGACGCAGAGGCTCAGAGAGCTAATGCAGGGCCTCCTGGGGCTGACGCAAGCCAAGATAGGCTGACACAGTGCCAACGCTGGGCTAGGAGAGGCTGACGCAGTCGAGATTCGGTAGACGTTGGGGTTTTTGGGGTAGATTGTGTTGAGTAGCTGCCGGAAGGATTATTCGGGGTTTCAGCCAGTAGATTTGTCAGAAACTGAGAAGTATTACTGCTAAGGAAATTCTATGTTGGGTAGGCCAATTTCGGCACCCAGATTGTACTCTGATATTGCTTAATAAGAAAACCCTCAGATAGCTGCACCGATTTTCTCGCATTGGTTTTTTCAAGGGACATTAGTCCAAAAATAATGGTGTCATGTGGTGTGTTTGTTCTTGTTTCTTTTAGTTGCTGATTTGTAATATGTTGAGCATGCACTAGTGTTTATTTTCAGTATTTACATTGTAAATAACTTGTTAAAGAAGATAACAAGTAGGTAGGAATAAATCAGATAAAGTGCATGGAGGGTTTCTAACTAAGTAAATTTAGAAACTTCAACAATTTTGGCTTGATCCTCGTCTTCTTCTAGAAGTTTCACCCACTGTTAGATTAATACCCTTTAATTATCTTGATTTTAAAAATAATTAACTATTTTAATAAAACTGTCTCCAGGTGGAATTTTCCAAAACGATTTCTGGGTATTGGAGAATGCATGTGTCTAAGCCTCTCTGCAAATTTTGAGACTTAGAGCACATCTGATGCTACTAGAAATCAACACTCCCTCTTAGCGAGGAATGTCCTCTAACAATGCAACCCACTAAAGCATCACCCTGTTCTGCAACCTCTCCCTCTGTGTTGTTGATTTCTGACATACTGCTCACCAACCACTATGCAAATGTTGCATCTGTACTATTGCTAGCCCTGCCACCGCCAACACTGCATTTGTATTGCAACTCCCTCTCAAATTCTGCATCTGTGCTGCTGCTGACACTGCCATTGCAAACACTGCATCTGCACTGCAACCTTCTCCAACTGCTGCTGCTATTGCATCAACAACGGTGAAGCATCCAAAATCACTGAACTGGTGTTCAACATGATGCATCTGTCGCTGGAGTTTTGACTGCTGCTAGTCTCTACGCTGATCCTTTGAAGCTTTTGTGTTGCTGTTGACCTCTACTCTGTGCCAATTGCACTGTTGCCAACTCTAGCTCTGCACTGCTCAGTCTTTGGTGCTCATAGCCACTGCAGCTGTTATCCTGACACTCCTCTGAACCAATTGATCGGTCCATCTTGCTACTTTTGATCCGGGCTCCCGTTGTAAGGTATTGATCCGAGAGGTGGACTTCTCAAGGATCCTGCACAACTGCGATTCTTTTGAACTACAGTTCTATATCACCCCACCTTTGGGCAATCATGGCAAACTCCTCCTCCTGGATCTGTGCAGATACAGCGTTCAGATCATGCTTCTCTGCTTGTCCTTCTTCTTGAGAGGACACTGTGTAGCGTAATGGCCAAGTTCACCGCACCGGAAGCACTTGATCTTCGAAATATCCTTCTTTTTCTTCCGCTGCTCCTGCTGCCCCTTAGATGTGAGGGTTGCATTCTCATTCTCGTCCTTCGGCTTCGTCCCATTGCTGTTGCTGCTACTGTCAAGTTTGCACTTGACTAAGTCTCTCCTCATCTCTTCTTGCTGAAGAGCGACTCACATTCCTTCCTAGTCTAACAATTTTTCCTTGCCCAGGATGCTTTGGACAAATACTTGCTACTCTTCTGAAACTGAGTTTAGGGTCAACCTCACCATCTCGATAGGTAGAGGTGTTGACCCCACAACTTCCAACTCATCTCAGGTTTCCTGAAGCTTTGCAAGGAACGGATCAATGCGTTCCCCCTTCTGCATCTGCGTGGATCTCATCTTCTTCTCCAAGTACATCTTCTGCTGCTCGAAAGGTCCCTGATATAGCGTGGATAGGGCATCCCACATCTCCTTGGTAGTCCCTTTTCCAGAGATGTGACATACTACATGATCCTTCACTCCGTCGAGGATCATTCGCTTGGCCTTCGCCATCTCTCCCTTGTACCTTTTGAGCGGATTTGGATCCGTGAGCTCAGCTACCACACTATCGACATAATCTTGAGAAAATGTTCATCCAGAAGGCATGACATTCTTGCTTTCCATATCACATAGTTGGATGCACCATCCAACCAATCTTGATCTCTCAACCCACTAGCTGCCATCTCTGCCAAACGAAAAAAGTCGAATGACCTCCTCTCTCCTCTGCGCTGCTGCTGGGCTAGCCTACGCACTCCTTGCTGGAGTCAGTAGATCTGCTGCCCCTTGCTGCTTCTCAACAAATGAGAATTTTGAATTCCCTAGCTAGGAATTCTCTGAGGAAGAAATTTCCTCAAGTGTCTCTCTCTCTCCCACTGACGCTATTCTGCTAGCAACTGCTGCAAAATGTTTGCATCCTAGCTAAAGATCTGCTCTGCAAGGAAAAATATGCTGCTCTCTTCTGCCTCTGGAAAGCTTCAATCTAGAGATTGAATTTCTCTATCAACTCTCTCAAAGAATTCGATTTCTCCTCAAAACTTCTACCTTCTGGCCCAAGGACTGTGCTGCCTATTGGGGTTTCGAATCGCTGCCTCTGCAGTAATTTCGAACTCCTCTTCATTTCTTCTTCTGAGCTCTTCTGCTTACGATCTGTGCTTTGATACCATGTGAAAAATCAGTTACCTGATTCCTATTGCATCAAACTGATTATATTTCACCTACTTGTTAAATTAATTGAACAAGTTACTTGCAGTTTTCTACAACAATTACTGAAATACATACACTGTAGCCTACACTGAAATAAAATTGTGGAAACTAAATACAAGACAAGAGAGAAATAAACATCACACACATCTACACAGTTATTTTTGGACAAAGGTTCCCAATAAAATCCAATGCAGGAAAACCTGTGCAGCAACTGAGGGTTTTATTATTATGCAGTAGTAATTCTAAGTACAATTCGTTGGGTGCCCAACTGGTTATCCGATACAGAGAGAAACTAGACAAAACGAAATGGTGAGATGATCTCACCCTGTCATTGGAATATCCAGCTCTGATTTGCTTGAAGTGAGCCTCTGCATCCCTTCTGTGTCAGCCTCTGCGCAGAACTGCGTCAACCCCAGGCAGTCTCTGCATCACCTTTGTTGGGGACTGTGTTGCTCTTCCTTCTGACCCTTTGTTGGCTGGAAACTTTAGCTTTCAGCCTCTTGGTCTCACACCCCGGCTCTCGACTTTTGAAACTCGATTTCCTCAGCGGGAATTCGATCTCCCTTCAGGCTCTGTGCTGCTACTGTGTCAATTTTGCGTGGCCCAACGTTAGCCTTCTTGGACGTTGTTCTGCCCTTTTTGCCTTGTACTCTCCGATTAGGAAAATTTCCCTTCGTATACTATCCCTACCCCTCACTACAAAAGATCACTTCGAATTTCTCTCCCAGCAACTGTTGTGCTTTAGAAATTCGATCTTCTATTCGATGTGTCTTCCAAATGCACATCAAGCCTCCTCTTATAATCGTTCTTTTGAGAACCAACAGCAGATTAGATTCTAATCAATGGCTCGGATAATTTTGGCTTGATCCTCGTCTTCTTCTAAAAGTTTCACCCATAGTTAGATTAATACCCTTTAATTATTTTAATTTCCTAAGTTTAGACTTAGGCACCTGTTAAAATTGGAAACTAGGGCCAAACTCCATGTGGGTAATCTTATTTATGGCCACTGATATTTTTCTTGGACTCCTCTCATCGAGAGGTGTGGGATTGATCTAAAGATCATCCGATTTCGATAAGTATTCATGGAGATATGAATTTATTTGTGTTATGGGACAATTCGTCAAGGTCAGCCAACAACCAAATAACCCCCACTTGTGCCCAACGTTTTAGTATAAAAGGAGGTGGCTTGATAGTCATTGAGACACACTTCACTCTTGATTTCTCTCCACTTGCTTTGGGTTTTAGTGACAAGAGAAATCTAGGAGGATGAAGCCCTAGACGTAGGAGGAAAGGAGTCTAAGCATGAAGCCTAGGCGCAGTCATGAAGAGACCTAATACTGCCCTAGCCACAGTCCCAAATAGGGTGGTCTAGCCATAGTCCAAGAAAGGAGATCTGGCTGCAGTAATGAGGCTCCTATTGACAACCTAAACCTGCTCCTATACGCTCCCCTAACCTACTCCTATACGCTGCCCTAACCTGCCCTAATACGATGTCTAAAGGATGCCCTAACTGCAGTCAAAAGTGGCTACTTAGCCGCAACAAAGAAGGGAGATCTATCCACTGTTTAGGGGAACTTCTATACACAGCAAGGCAGCCCTAATCCGCAGTCATAAGGAGGCCTTAAAGGAGCCCTAGCCACAGACCTAAGGAAGGGTTATAGAGGAGCCACAACTGATGCAAAATCAAAATGTGCCCTAGCCGCAGGTATCATCAGAACAAAGAGACTTCTATACATAGCTAAATGCAGACTTAAACGCTGTCATCTTAGCTCGCTATTAGGTCGAGCTTGAGGGCTAAACGCTGATGCTTGTGACATGTTTTAGGGACCGAATGTTGTTGTGCTAGGCCGCAGGCCATAGAACCACAATTGGGCTTGCGTAGGGCAGTAAAGGGTTGTCATATGCCCTAAGGCATCAATGCAGCAAGGGAGGGGTTCTCTTAAGGTATGTCGTTATCCTTCAAGGGCTGTGTGGGAGTCTGTTGGAGAGTCAAAGGCTACAACCATATGCCTTGACTAGACAATCACTAATAGTGATAGGCAAACAAGGTTTGAGCAACAAGTTTGATGTTGCTGCCAATATGTGAGGATAGGTAGGATTGGCTTAACATGAAGGCTGCCCATCTAGTGTTAGAATGACATCCAGTGCAACATATAGAGAATCCTCTTAACGTTGAACTATGCAACAAATGATAAGATATGATAGTGTTGTTATAAGGAGTTGCATGATGTGGAATGCTGCTACAACATTAGCATAAGGCAACACAGGCAGGTGCAGCAAATGATAAAGGTGCAACATGATAATAAGGTACAACATGATGATGCAGTTTAGGGAGGCACAACAGTATGATATGTGCAACATGGTAATGAGGTCCAACGTGATGATTGGGTGCAACAGAGTGAGGCGCTGCATGGTGATGGAGTCACCTTGGATCAATGGAAGTAGTGTGCCTTCTACTCAGCGCAGATCAGCTACCTCATATGCTATTTGTAATATCCCTCCCTTTAATAATAAATAATAAATAATAAAAATAATAATATAATAATAAATAATAAGTAATACAAAATAAATAATAATAATAATAATATAAATAATA